>BSBM01001613.1:0-209685 GCA_027924585.1 Larix kaempferi
ATATACTTGAAACATAACGGTGTCTCTTGGAAAATATCAATACCTTACCACTAGTACAAATTTGGTAATTTGTGACTACTGAACAAAAAAAATAGTTACAGCATTTTCTATAAGCCAAATAGTAACAAATTTGAGCAATTTTGATGTATTTTAAGTGACATTATTATAAATTACAAACATAAACTACTAATAAAGTCTATGATAAACATATATGACTAGTCAATGATTATGTGATATAGATTAATAATATCTATTACTTATATGTAATTTAGTTTTACTATTACAATAATTTTTAGCATACTTTATCATGTTAATTAGATTTTTTGTTTTGAATTAATTTTTAAAATATGCATGGATGTGTCAATCATGCTTTGCAATAGAACACCTAATAACATATATAATAAAATCATGCATCACTTAATACTAGATTGGGTGATTGAATAGTGTACATTTCATCTTGAATCAACATCATACTTACATATTATAATTCATAATCACCAAATTGAAGTATGTAAATAGTGCCAACTTATTTGATGTGAAACAAAGAACTACACATTAACAATTTACCTTAACCCTTTTAATTCAAACATATACCCTACAAGAGGGAACACATAATTAATGATCTTAAATGTACCATACTCAAATCCATACTTACATTATGACATTAAATTCCATTACATTAATGTATATAGTATAACATTAAATTCCATTACATTAATACATATAAGTTATAATGTGTTATTAGTCAATTTTTGCTAGTGTATTCGGTTAAGGTGTGGGTCTCGTTAGCAGGGCAACCCGAGGGGAGATCTAGTGAGGAGGAGACACCCAAAATTTCAGCCATCATAAGGGTTGGTGTGGCCTAGGCCGGGTGTGATCTCCGAGTGACTTTGACGGCTTAGATGCCCCTGGATTGTGGTTCTTGACCAATGGTTTATTGCTACCAGCCTGAGTGACGGGCAATCAAACAAAAAAATTTATAATATGTTACTAATTATAAATTATATATTAATTATATTATATCATGGATATATTAATTATAATATCATTGTTATATAATATATAAATATATAGTGAAGTTATATTATTTTTTTCAGTGGAAAAAAATTCGTACTATTGATATTCATTCACACGAATCAAATAGTACATAGCGACAAGCCTTGATCAGACTTATAATCAATAACGCCTCCAAAAGGCTTCACAAAAACAAGTTTTTGCTATCCTTCTACAGTGCATGTTCTAACATCTCACAGAAAAAAGATACTTATTACAAAGTTTCAATATTCAAACAAGTTAACCCTACCCATGGCACAAGCTTGTTCTTCAATGTATTCTGTCCAAAAGACATAACCTTCATCACCTCCATGTGCTTCTTTTGACACTGTATCAGCAATCTCATTAAATTCTCTATAGATGTGTTCAAACGAGATATTTTTAAACCCATTGTATTTTATCCCGAACTCTGCGACACCACTGCTGAAGAGTCATAATATTAATATATATATATATATATATATATATATATATGTGTGTGTATACATACATATATATGTATATATCTATATACATATATATCTATATGTATATATGTATATAGATATATGTGTATATCTATATATGTATATAGATATATACATATATGTATATAGATATATATGTATATACATATGTACATATATCTATATACATATATGTATATATCTATATACATATATGCATATATCTATATACATATATCTATATGTATACATCTTATCTATATCTATGTATATATATATATATATATATATATGTATATATCTATATATAGATATATACATATATATATATATATGTATACATAGATATAGATAAGATGTATACATATATATATATGTATACATAGTATATGTATAGATATATGTATATAGATATATACATATATATATATGTATACATATATATATATGTATATATCTATATACATATATATATATGTATATAGATATATACATATATATATATGTATACATATATATATATATGTATATAGATATATGTATATAGATATATACATATATATATATATATATATATATATATATACATATATATATATATTCTTTTATGATGCTTGAAATAATATTGGTTTTTAGGGGCCATGGTTTAAAAAAGATTGCAATTTTAATCTTAAATTTTTTTCACTGGTGGCACCTATTTTCAATTCAGGGGTTGATTTTCATATTTTGGTTATAATGGCATTTCTTGTTAAGGCCATGGTTTAAAACAAGTTGTAATTTTAACTCTGAAAAAAATGATGCTACTAGTAACACCACTTTTTTATTCAATGTTTGGTTTGAAGGTTTGGTTCCAATGATACCAATTGTTAAAGACAAAATTTCAAATAGTTGTAAATTTAACCCCCCAAAAAGGGTGGTGATACTAGTAGCACTACTTTTTTTTTGTGGGGGGGGGGGGGGGGTGATTTTATGGTTATTGTTAAGATTATGGTTTCAAACAAGTTGTAAATTCAAACCTCCCCCCCGCCCAAAAAAAAAGGGGGGTGCTATTGGTAGCACCACTTTTAAAAACAAGGGTTTGCTTTAAGGTTTTTATTGTAATGGTACCAGTTGTCAAAGCTAGAATTTTTAAAGTAGTTGTAATTTCAACCCCACCCCCCTCTCAAAAAAAGAGCGCGAGGGCAGGGGGGGTTATGTTGCGGTTGATTTTAAGGTTTTTTTTTGCAACATTACAAGGTTTTAAGGTCGTGGTTGCAAAAGGTTGTAATTTTAACATCGAAAAAATGTGATTTTGGAAGCACAAATTTTCAATTTAGGAGTTGTTTTTGACACAAAAATATGATTTTTTTAGTTCTAGAGTTGTTGCTTTAAAGTCACAATTCTCATCAAGTTGGTAACTATGTTCCAACCTAATTCCCCTCAACCCTTAATTTGAAGGCCCACCAAGAACACAATTTCTAATAGTACATTAACATTCTCGCTCAATCCAAACTCATTAATCTCGAGCTTAACAAATCTAGCCATTTGAGACAAGAATACATAACTCCAAAATCCTCTTCAAAATCTCCCAATCTCTCCCAATTTGACATAAGAATACATAACCCCAAAATCCTCTTTCTCATTTTTGTATAAATCACACACCTCCACATCACTAATACTAACTCATCCAAGTAATCCTAAAAAAATAATACAATTCTTTAAAATTGTCTAAAGAACCAAATATATGCACTTACACCTAATTTCTTCCATTAAAAAACTTGCAAATACTTAATAAATTAAATATTTGCATACTAGGTTCACATATTTATTAAATATTCAATCACTAGGTGGACATAATTAATTGATCATACAAAACACACTTAATATAATAGGTGCACATAATGAATTGATCATACAAAACACACTTAATATAATAGTACTAGTGTGAAAACATAGGATGTGTACATGTGGCCACCATGTGAAGACCTTGCATGTGCACTAATGCTCAATAATAAATGCCCCTAACACTACATGAATTTCAAATTTCATAATGCAAGATGAAGGAGCAAGCTAGCATACCCCTATGACATTACATGTTCTTTTATTTTATGACTACTACTGAACACCAATTGAATACAACTAAGAAGCTATGCAATTCCATGCACAATCCACCACCACTTCGTTTATACTCACCATTCGTAGCCACTAGTATGCCACACTCGACACCTGCATATATATCCAAGGAAGTAGTGGAGACCGTGGATGGGTGCATCTGAATGGAATGGAGCTGAGCGATGACCCCATGTGAATTCTTCTTAAGGATCTTTTCCAAGCGATGTGAACTGATGATGCGGAGAGACCCTGGTTGTAAGCCCGTAAATTTGTTTTGTTTCCATTGACTAAAAACTGCATAAAAAGTTCAACAAAATCCCATAAGATGGGGCCAAGAGTGCGTAACCATTGAATGCCCAAAACCACATCACATCCACCTAAGGACAAGCAAAACATGTTAGTGCATAGGTTATAATCTTCCAAAGAGATACGCACATTGTGACACTTCCCCTTGCAAGGTAAGGTGCCCCCATTTGCAATCATGACTTAAAATTTGGAGAAAGGATGAACAAAACAATCAGCCTGTTTGGAAATCCGATGGTCAATGAGATTATGAGTGCTACCAGAATCAATGAGTATTGTAAGAGAGATCTTCTTGAAGTAACCCCTGACTGGCATTGTTTGGGGGGGTGGTGATTCCGACTAAAGCATGGAGATATATCTCTGGCTGGGTGTCCTGAGACGGAGGATCAATAGGCGGCTCCTGAATGTCGACCCGATCATCTATTGTATCTCGAGCTTCTTCACCAATTTCAGAGGCAGGAGGAGAATCCACATCCAAGAGATAGAGCTTTTGCTCAAGTCATCTATGTCCTCAAGTGAATTTCTCATCACAATTATAACAAAGCCCTTTTTCTCTGCGTGCCCGCAGCTCTGTTTCAGACAAATGCTTGATAGGAGTTGGTAGAGGAGCTGGCGGGATGGGAGATCGTTGAGAACCCATATTTCTGAACGGAACAAAAGTGGGTTTGGAGCGTTGTTGGGCTACAAACTTGTCTTCTGCCAACTTATCCAACCCAAGGGCTTCCATCATTGTGTTGGGACAGAACATTTTGACCTCTGAGCGGATTTCATCCTTAAGACCATTGATGAAACAACTCTTGTAGAATTCATCCGACAATCCTTCTATGTGATTGAGTAGTTTCTCAAATTCTATCTGATATTCTCTTATAGTGCCAAATTGGAGAAGTTTAGTGAGTGCTCCTGTGAAGTCATCAAAACCACTAGGACCAAATCGTTGCAAAATGAGTTGGCAAAAATCTGTCCATTTTGGCTCGTCATGAGCCTTGATGTACCAATGGTACCATTGAAGAGATTTATGTTCCAAATGAAAGGATGCAAGTGGAACTTTGTTGACATCAAAAGTATTATGCATACTGAAATATTGTTCTGCACGATAGATCCATCCAGTCGGATCAGTACCATTGAAGCGAGGAAAATCAAGCTTCGGACCACGAAAATTGCTGGAAGAAGAGAACCCATTGTCTAATGAAGACTCGGACTGTCGTTTGTTGTTCATGGTTGAATGTTCAAGATGGAGGCCCAGAAATTTTTCATCCAGATCCTGGAGTTTGGTTTGGATGGTTGCAAGTGCTTCCTCCATTTTTTTTTCTCCTGCGCAGGTGACAACCATAACCATGAGTTTTTTTTTTGAGTGGGTAGAAAAACAAAAACATAAACTGTTTCAGTAAAGGAAAATCTGGATTTGGGAAAAAATCTGATGGGTAATTTGGGTTTGACTAGGTTTTGGACACTTTCGAAGGGACAGGGAAATAGAAAATGGGGATTTCAGAAGCGGGGTGAAAGAATGAGAAAATTTGGTAGAGAGGGACAAAGAAGCAGAAATATGAAATGAACACTGTGGTATAATTTGAAGGAGATTGGGTGAAAATCGAAGAAGTTATGGTAAACCCTAAAAATAGACAAATGTGGAATTTCTGGCATTGGAAAGTAGAATTTGGGATAGCATCCTCAGGAATGAGATATAAAGAATGATATTGCAGGGGTGTAAGGGAAATTTCAAGGGAAACGGAGTTCAAACAAGGGAGATATGGCGAAAAAATAGAATTTTATACTTTTTTCTTTTTTCAGAGCGGAAGGGATCGGAAACAGATGGATCTGCAACGGCGCGAAAGTGATCGGCAACAGATGGATCTAAAACGGGTGGATCTGGAACAGCTTTCAGAATGGATCTGAAATAGCTCGGAATGGATAAAAAACAGCTAGATATAAAACGGCACGGAAGTGATCGGCAACAGGTCAGCTGAAAATAGATATGGCCCCCAGGTATGCTCGGCTTCCTAACAGTTCAGGGGTTTCACTCGGCCACCAATGTTGTCTGATGGATTATGTATTGGGGCAGTACCCCCTCACTCCACGGCTTAGGTAAAACTGATAACCGCTTTGCCACAAACGACATCTATTGGTTTACCTCACGGGTGGGAACTAGTCAATCAAGCAGGGGTCGTTGCCATTTTCGCTGGCAGGTCCTCTCAATGGGCCAGCTACTTAGGGGTTCCTTTGGTACTCCTCACAATGAATTTTAGGGCTTATGCCCAAGTACTTCCCACAGTTGAGCGGATAGGGATTATTCCCAAATCCGAACTTGCAACAGATGCGAAAAAAAAAAAATTGGCAGAAATTCTTCCCAACGAGCCCAAGAAAGTGCTCTGATACCATATGCAAAGACCTGCAATAATTAATTAATGAAAATACACGAGATATCAGAAATAACTGAACTTAGAATCGCTTTATTGATCGCAGGCCACTTCGAGGGGGCAACCTCCTTTGAGAAAAATTAATACAAATAACTTCACGGTACCTTCATTGACCTCAACACACACTTATATACTAATTCTATGCCCAATACTATGGGTCAATACCATGGGATAATACAAACTATGGATGAACAAATACTACGGGACGGACTTACAAAAACATATGCATCCAACAACAATATAATAACAAAGTAAAGAGAATTTTTGACACGGGTTCCTAACAAGGTATCATAGTTTAATAATGTGCAAGGGCATACAATGGACCTTGAAAGACTCCATATGGAATTGGAATTGAACAAATTGCAGTGCTCATAAGTGCAGGGAAGTCTGAGAAAGGTCATGTTGGACTTAACCATAATTTCTTAAAACAATATGAGCAGCAAGGCATGTGAACATAATGCAATGAGAGCTATTACAGTGATCAAGGAAAGATACATAGGGCTATTAAGATGGGTGCAGCATAAAATGGAGAATAATCTCCAAAGGGCAATGTTGATTAAGAGGGAAATTTCTCACCTTAAACTATTTATGTTTATAACATAAGAATTGCATGCTTGGAAAGTAGCAAGTCTGAATGTTATACACATGTATATATATTGAATTGCTACTTGGTGAGAAGATCATAGCTAATAATTGCATGTGTGCTTGGTAGAGAGGCCATGAAATTGGACCAACTATGATGTGGAAGAGGAAATTCCATGCTATGATGAGGGATTGGAAAGGGAAATTTCCTTAACTCCTCCCTTGCTATTGTATTTATATTTTGTGAGTTTTATATACATAAAATTATGGCATAGGTATGCTGAAAATGCAAGAGATCATATAGATGAAATGAATATGCACTAGTGGGCACATTAATAGATATTGCATAGTACATGTGAAGATGTTTGTGCATGTATATGATGTTGCATGTTGGTAAAGCTAGTGAAGTTTTACATATGCAATGAGCCACTTAAGATAATTATTGTGGTTGTTAATAATTAGTGGTGTTGGCAATGGTTGTAGGACCAAAGACAACCGAAGCATGGCTAAAAATGTACATGATGTTGTTGCATGTTACCAACAACCTTATGAAGAAAGGTTGGGGCAACGAATATATGATCAAGAGGTTGGTGGAAGGATGGTGTAATCCTTTGTAGGAGACCAATCAATCAGGTAACATCAAAGATGTTAATGGAAGCCATGCAAGTAATGGTTTATTTATGATTGAGTACAAAAAGGGGATTGGGTAAGAATCCCTTGAGCCATATTTAATAATCGTAAATTTGTATGTATGTGATGTTGAATGCATTTATGCGAACATTATCCCACCGGGTATGGTGAGGTATGTGGTAGTAAGGGAAAGGATCCTTATACCATCTAGATGTTTTGAATTGTAAATGCATTCATATGAAAATATATCATGCCATTTGTGTATGTTGGTTATGAGTTTAATAACCAAAGCAAGTGAGGACTTATGGTCATGTTGTGGTAGTGCATGTCATATGAGATAGTTAAGGCCATAATGTGGTTGGAATGGTAATGTTATGGTTCTACACAAGTATCCCATGAACTCCCTATTGGTGTTAATTTGGGGTGAAACCTCTTTGCCAACAACCAAGGAGTGAGAAAACTCTTGATGTGTTGTTCGGGTAGAGAAGGAAGGCACCCATATAAGTTAACCAAGTGATTGGAGAGATGGTTGGGTGATGTGTTCAGGCAATAGCCATACTTTCCAAAACATCATGGTGGAATGCATGACATGACATTATGGTATTCATGAATCAATGCAAGGCAGCATCCAATGGATATACATTAAAGGATTATGTAAACTTTGTGATTGTTTATGCATATGTTTGGGTACATATGTTGAGAGGCATTGTGTGAATGCATGGTTGTGGCATATATTTCATTGCAGTTCATTAATAACTGAAATGATAGAATTATTGGCAATTATGAGATCATTTCATGAGTTGTTATGGATGTAGGAAAATGATTGCATGAAGAAGGTGGTCATGTTTGATGGGATACCAAGAATGCTCTGTTGGGAGGACAGAGTTTCCTAAATGGATACGATTGTGTAATAATGAGAATTGGAAGTTTTATTTAATTTGCAAGGATGATGTGACTGTATCTTGCAATTTTATGGTGTGCACATAAATTAGATGTATTTCATTGTCTTTGAGATAATAACAACCCATAGTGTTTGAATTATCAAGTGTTGTATTTATGAGCTCACTTCAGTGACTTGTAAAAGATGCAATGAAAAGATTATTTGCATGGATACTCGCCAAGTGTTTGGTTGATTGAAATTTCCAGATTTTAGGTAGAAATGTCTCGGGTATGGCAATGTGGGTAAGTCCATAACAAAGACTGGAATCTACCATGTTCAAAAGCCAAAAATTATGAGAAGGGTCTCATGGTTGTGAAATTTAATTTATGTACGGAACATATTGTAAATTTCAGATTTGATATCCTGCTAATAATTACTAATGACTGTCTGGCTTGTCGAGAATTTTGTCGAGAGGACGTGTCGCGGGTGGATTTTCATGTTATGGTAGTAAGTGTAAAACCATAATGGACAGAGTGATACCACTTACAAGAGACAAACAATATGAGGACGACCTCATGGTTAAATAAATCAAATTTATGTAGTAGACATAATTGTAAACTCATATCTGAATCAATTACCGATGTTATTAATTGGTGGGTTGTTTGTGAATTGTGTCAGGAGGACACAATGCAGGAAGACCATGTGTTATGGCCTGCAAGAGATAAACATCATGAGAAGTACCTCATGTTTTGGATATATAGTTTCCGTATAAAACATATTTGAGAAACTGTAATTGAAATTATTATGATGACATCTCATGTGAACTGCATGCTTGTGTGTAATGCAGGTGAGATGGTGAAAATATGCCATTGGGGAAGATGTCGGTTTTTAAGGCCAAGAATGTAAGGAAATTCCAAGAGTGGCTTGGGTTTGAGACACCCTGCAAAATTATGTATGTGTGCTTGATTATCCGCAATGTTATTAAACCCAGTAAGAGCATGGGTACTCAGGAGGATTGTATGGGCATTGGTATCCTTTCTACACTGACACTGAAGAGCACTGGAAGGGGTGGGTACACTCGAGGGACTGTGTAGCAGAGAAGGAGTACCATCCTTGTGTTGTGTGAGTGGGTTTTGTGGGGCCATGCTGGCCTGCAGTCAAGTGAGTTACCTATGGAGTTTCTGGAGGGAACCATTGGTTTGCATAGGAGAAGGAACCATGTTATTGTATTCTTTTGTTTTATTGCCTGATAAACCCAGACGGCGTACTGGCTTGGTAACGATTTTTGTATGCTTGATAAGCCCAGTCGAAGCATTGGCTTAGCATATTGGTTAATCGAATTCCTGATAAACCCAGTCGACGTACTGACTTGGCATTGGTTATTTGAATGATGTGGTGTCGCTGGTGTGCTGGAATAACAATTTTGTTATACATATGCATAGGTGATCTGAGGATTGCAGAAACTTGGTTACCTTTCAATGCACACCCTGAAGAGAACTTGAAGGGGTGGGTGCGCCTGAGGGACTGTATAGCGAAGAAGAGGTACCAACCTTGTGTTGGGTGGGGAAGGTCTTGCGGGTGCCATATTTGTCTGAAGTCAATGCGGGATACTTGTGGAGCTAAAGGAAGATGCTCATGCAGATAAGTATCTGGTTTATCTTGCATCTTCTTGCTTATTTAATGTGAATATACGTGTGTATATGATTCGATTATATTTTTGAAACTCTTGTTAAGAAATGAATCCTATGAGAATGCATTTGATGTATGAATTGACTCAATGTTTGAGTATAGGTATTGCTAAATGCAAGGACCTTGAGGGAATTTTAAGTATGCACTAGACATGTGGTTGTCCTAAACGGCTTAGCATGAGAAGCTAAGGATTGGAAAGAGATCCAATGAACGTTGAGGAAGAGAGAGAAGGGCATTGCAATTGCAACTGAAAAAGAAGGACATGGAACCTTGATAAAAATAAAGAGAACACCAAGGATGGTGTTATTCCAAGGGGGGGGGGATTGTAATATCCCGATTTTGACCCCATTGCATTAAACATGTAAATGATGTAAAAGTGTTATAAAATTGTGGTGAGGATCTCAAGGCCAAGGGCCCGCCATCGATTTAGTGTTAAAATTGATGCATAAGGTTTGCATGCTATCCAGGCACAATAGAAACCGTAAATATCATGTAAATATGCATTTTATAAAATACCCCCAGCTAGTTATGCAATGCAATGCAACAAGAGTATGGGGGCATGGTTATTACAAGGAATTGGGACGAAAACATTCAAACCCTTGAACCCAATAGAGTCAAGCCAAGTGTCAATGAGAGAACCCATGAACTTTCAACTACCCATGTTGACTTTTGTACCCAATCATTTATTTCTCCCAAGAGTTGGTTGAAATAGTTATTATTTGGGGAAATGGCGAGGTATGGCTGTCCAAATTCAGGTATGGGCAAGCCACCATTTTTAGAAATTTGTGTTTGGCTTCTCGGGAAAGAAAGGAGCCACAAATTTGCTCCCCAAGTGATTTTTCACCCATCAGTTTGGCTCTCTCACGCAGTTCTAGCTATTGGGGCATTTTTCCTCCAAGTTTTTCCCCTATTTCCTTGATTTCTAGCTGTGAAGAGGGCGTTTTTGGTGCTACATAGAGGCTGGGAGGAAGGGATCTTGATTTGGGGGTCCATAGAGGTCGTTGTTTTCCATTTGAATGCTCATACACAGGTGGGGAAAAACGTTTTCTGTCCCTGTAGTCAATATCCCCCTTCCCACAATCTGTTTTTGACTGGCCACGATTTGGGGAAAACCCTTGGACATATTGCTTGTGAATCCCATAGCTAAAAAAAAATATCTATGTCCAACATATGTGCTTGTTGTGCTTGAGAGAGAATGTTGTGGTTGGATTTATGTGTATCCATGGTTTTGGCATAAGCTTGAGTTCAGGCATCCAAGAATAGCAGAGGGTTCAGATCTTCCTTGATAGATCCAGCTATAGACTGGCTTGGCTTAGATGAGGTGCTCATTTTTTTGTGGATAAGTTTGAAGGTTCTCATTCCTTGTGGAAATCATGCCCATCTCGAGGGTGGAAACTGTGCTGAGAGACTAATGAGCACATTTGGCCTATGGCTGGTTGGAACGTTGCAATTGCGTAGCTAGTTTCTTGGGGCAACTTCACAATCAATATAAGTATTCTCTATGTGTATTAAACTCTGCAATGTTTTTAATTTAATGACTGTTATTGATATGTTGAATGCATGTGAAATGTGTGTGGATAGTTTAATTCAACTTTGCATGTTTATTTTGAATGGCATCTGCACACATGTGTTTTATTTGCTATGAATTTGTTCATAACGAATGGGGCTGAGTTTTTGTAAAATCCCGGAATCGTATGCATGTTCCCTTCCTTGCGCCAAATTGATGGGAGGGGACATGACACTTGCAATATAGTTTTAACCATAAAATAGGTAAATACAAAAGACCAGTTAGTCATCAAAATGGGATTTATAATATCTGATCTTTATTCATGCAAGTTAGTGAACAATGATGGAGACTACCCTCTATTTGGGAACGCTTTGAATGTTAAATATGTAGAAAAATATAGACCATATGCAAGAATTGTCATTAACAAGTTAAAGCACGCCCTTCTTTCCCTTTTTTTTTATACTAAGTTTTTGTGACACAATAAAACCTTATATGGGCTAAAGGTTAACTAAAACATTGTGCTTCTACTCTCTTAAAAGTGTTTTTTCAGCCCCAAAATTTTAGTGCTTTTTAGTAGAATCCAAAATCCCCAACTTCAATTGGTTAAAACTACAAGATTCTTATTAATTAAAATGTGTGATTAAGATGTTCATGTGAACTTACTGTTATAACATTGTAATATCAACAACAAACTATTCGTAATACAATTATTTTAGCTACACCATTCAAGCAAGATAGAGCAATTTAATTACATTAAGACAAATCCATTTTCAAGGTGCACAATTTTAACCTTATATCTCCCATATAGGTGTACAATTTAGCCAATTGTAGGCTATAGGATGCAAAAGTGTACATTGTTGGCAAACGGTCCCTTTCTCTATTGATAATTGATACATGGTCCAATTTATAATATGACTTCCATGTGAGGATTGTTAATGCCTAAACAAGAGGTAATAGACAACCATAATGCTCTTAGCTCTATACATTGCCCATGTTTAAGAATTATTCCAACTTTTATGTTATGCAAAATAAATATATTTAAAAAAAAAAATTTAAAAAGCATGGAATAGGGAGTTTAGCTGCTATTTTACCCTATAATTACACTTTCATAAATTCAATTTTAGATATTAAAATTAGTTAAATTTAATTATATTTGTCTATTAATACCAAATTTACATTTAAGTTTAACTTTTTTAAAGTGTGTTTTAAGTATTTTTATTAAAAAGACATATATGATTAATTAAACAAATTGTTAATTATAATTGACCGGGCATAGAGTGGTAAACAACATACAATTTTATATAAACAAGATGGAAAATCATAAAAAAGGGTTTGCCATGGGATTTATTGAAAAACATTAAAGCTAATACCATTATATACATGGATCTCTTTAATTTCATAAATTTTGATTTACAAAATAAATTATTTTACATAATCAATAAAAAAAATTAAAAAAAATCTAAATACTAATATTAACAATAATATCAAGATATATTTGAAAATTATTCTTTCATTTATTATTTATTATTTACCATTTAACTTCTTATTTTTTATAAGTATTTTTCTTAAGAGACACATACATGTAAAAAGATAATATGAATTCAAATGGTAAGAGTTACATGGAATGAAGTGGAAAATAATTGGTTAATTGTTGGAGATTGTAATTTCAAAATATAAATTCTAAATTTTGCGTACAATCATTTTTGGAAAATCTTTAAATGAATGGAATGGTTTCAAATAGCTATGTATTGTGTATAGAAATTTGTGATGAAAAAATTATAATTTGATAGATACAATTATTTTGAAAAATGAAAAAATCCAAATTTACTCAAAACTCCCCAATCTTGTTAAAACGATCCAAAAATTAGTTCAAAGTGTAGTTTCATTAAACATTATTTCAATGTAATTATAATTTAAAATAAACATTAATATGTATATGTTTTTATATGTTTTCTATAAAATTTAGATAAATATGTTTAAATTTGATATATTATTTTTTGGATTATTTGTGTAAAGTAAATCATTAATCTATGATCCATATTTATGAGTATTAGTTACAACTAATCAATTTTTCATTATTTTGAATAGTTCATTTAGTACTAATTACATCGGGTGATCATCACAAGGGTGAACAAGTGGGATTGAAACTAGCGAAATGAATCACATGGTATCAATCATCACCCCCAAAGCTTGCACTCGATAACCAAGAATTCTTGGGAGATCACTCATTCTAATACTCCTATAGCTCAAGCATGATTAACTGTGGAGTTTTCCCCACAATCAAGCCCACTTAGTTTGTTGCCCACTTAGCTTGTTACCCCATTGCAGAATCTTAGTAAGTATTGTGCCTTATGAACTATTCAACTAAAGCTCCCTTGATTCGTAATTTTAAGTATTGAGACACTTATGCAGTCCAACATAATCATTTTTGAAATTATGTGCATATAGTAAGTCATTAATCTATGACTCATATCCATGAGTACTAGTAGCAACTGACTAATTTCTCATGATTTTGAATAGTCCACTTAGCACTCGTTGCATCGGTTGATCCTCGTAGGGGTGAAAAAGTGGGATTGAAACTATCGAAATGAATTGCATGGCACCAATCATTACCTTTGGGGCTTGAACCTGATAACCAAGAATTCCTAAATTATCACCCATCCCAATATTCGTATGGCTCAAGCATGCTTAACTATGGAGTTTTCCCCACAATCAAGCCCACTTAGCTTGCTAATCCATTTGCAAAATCCTAGCAAGTTTTGTGCCCTTATGAACTATTCAGTTAGAGCTCCCTTTACTCTTATATTTAAGTAATGGGAAGCTTCTGTAGTCTACCATAATATTTTTGGGGATTATCTATGTAGAGTAAGTAACTAATCTATGACCCATGCCCATGAGTATTAGTCGCATCTGACCAATTTCTTATGATTTCGAATAATCCACCTAGCACTCATTGCATCTAGTGATGCTCACATGGGTGAAGAAGTGGGATTGAAACTAGTGAAATGAATCACACGGCATCAATTGTCACCTATGAGGATTGCACCCAATAAGCAAGAATTCCCGAGAGGTCACCCATCCCAAGTCTTCTTTGTTCAAGTGTACTTAACTGTGGAGTTTTCCCCACAATCAAGCCCACTTAACTCGCTACCCCCCATTTGCAAAACCTTAGAAAGTAATGTGCCTTATGAACTATTTAGTTAGAGCTCCCTTGACTCTTATATTTAAGTATTGAGAGGCTTCTACAATCCAACATAATCATTTTTGGGGATTATCTACTAAAATGCAATTAATGCATTTTAATGTTGTTATTTTTTTTAATAAATAAATATTTATATATGTTTACTTTGATGCAATGATTAAAAATAAATAAAAAGTGTTTGATATTTGTATTTTTTTAGAATAAATTATATTTTAAGGACATTTAAGGAGGCTTCTCTATATTTGATGATGGCATCTCTATTAAACCAAGAAGAATCAAACTAAACATATAATTACATAAAATTACTCAAATACCCAACAACACTAACAACAAATAATTAAACTAACCCTTAAATAAATATATCTAAAATTTATGATATAAATGAATTTAAAATAAACCACATGTTATTTTAATTCACCCTATTTAATAATATGAAACATAATTTCACTCACTTTCATTATTTAATTACTTTTTAAAACCTCTTTAGCTTACAAACCCATAATGTTCTTATACTTTCATTCGTCATTGTATAGAATACTTAGCCTCATTTATTTTATTCATTGGATAAATTTTATTAATTTTAAGAGATGGTAAAATTCATCATCATTATAAATATAAATTTATATAATTTAGTATTTTATTTAGTAATTTGATTTAAAAATCAAAATCTCATTTATTTTATTCATTCGATCAAATTTATTAATTTTAAGAGATGGTAAAATTTATCATCATTATAGATATAAATATAAATTTATATAATTTAGTATCTTATTTAGTAATTTTATTTAAAAATCAAAATTATTGTTTTACCATTTAAATGAACTTTTAGAGTGGAATATGATGTTCTAGACATTTTCAAGCATATTTAATGTTTTGCTATTTAAATAGTTCTCTAGAATTAAAGATAATCATATATATGGGGAAAATTTTAAGCATCCGTAATTTTCTTAAAGTGTATAAACCTTGACGAATCTTACTAATTTTTAAATTTCCAACCTTAAAATGTTGGGCAATATTTTTGTAAAAATATTCAAATTTCTAATTATTTTATATAGTTTCCGAACAATTTTGGCCATTAGAAATTGACGAATCGTTTTTTGGAAAAAAGACCAAAAAGTTGCCCATGGGCTAAATTTCGCCCCTAAAATTCCCCCCGTGTGTAGGGGGGAATAATCTCAATGGAAACCCTCAAATACTTCCACATGACCCATGAATAATAAACATGATAAACATTGATCCTGATTACAAAGCCTAACTCTTTTTGAAATCACAAAATATTATAAATTCAAATTTGAAAGGGGTATATTATGTATAGCTCCATAAACTTTAATAATGAAATCTTTGCACACAAAAGTCCTCTATCCTCAAACAAGAGAGCTAAAAACTAATTTTAAAATTAACTAATTTACAACCTTAAAATTAAATTATTATTATTATCTTTATATAAAATCATCCATTTTTGTAAATTAATAAAATAGATAAAAATCAATGTAAATTCCTCTAAATTAATTTACAAGTTAAAGAAAGATACAATTTTAAAGTACAAACATCATTTTATTAAATTTATAAATCATTAAAGTAAATTCCCTTTCAAAATTTTGGTCCATTTAAGAGTTATTCAAAATTAAATTGAATATGAAGTAATTTTAATTGAATAATCATAATACTTATTTCTATTTATGATGGGGAGATTTTGAAATTCAAACCTTCTTGATGGCGATCCATGCATTCCACACGCCTTGGGTTAGTTGGCTCACATGTTTGTTAGATCATGAATCACATGAAATTTGAAGTACTAGGTAATAGATATTCATTTCATTAAAAATCATAGAAAAATTGTACATTGTCAATCATCGAAGAATGGAGAATTTGTACATTATCAATCATGGAAGAATGGTGCATGCACGTTCTTTTCTAGAAGTCAACATATAGTTTATATCTTTAATAATGGAAAAATGGTGTATGTATGTCCTTTTTTGAGGTCCATGTTATCAAATAAATAAATAGTTTTTATTTTTCAAAATAAGATTTACAATCGGACTTGAATGGCTATAATTATGATATAAATACATGATATGGATGTCAAATGAGTGTAGATCGGATGGTTGGAAGGAATATTTTTATACTCCCCACCCAAATTCAAATCTCATTATGTAACTGATATGTAATCGAGGTTAAAGTGTTTTCAGAGTTGATAAAGGCTATGGTTCTAGATTTGGTTCCAAGTGAATAGATACACGATATGGAAACGTTTTTGAAGAATAATGTGTTTTCACAGTTTATAAAGACTGGTTCTAAATTTGGTGGATGATTAGTAGAAGTTTGTCATCAATACGAATAAGGATGAGGGTGTAGGAGTTATAACAACCTACATCTCTAAGGATATTCATTTTCATACAAGTGGAAACGACTATCAAAATGAAATTTAGAGAAACAAAGAGTCTATTTGATGAGACCAATGAAAGTTGAGTTATGTAGATTGAGAAAGAATCAATATGTCTTAATCGAATTTCCTTTGAAATAATGGAAGATTATTTGACTCATGGAAGGAGCTACAATTGAAATTGGGTGAATACATAATGGGATTTCCGAAGAAAGATGCTCAACTCATAGAATTAATCTTGATGAACCTAAAGACACCCCATGATGTATTTTATTCAACATTCCATGATAGTTGGCTTCTAGAAAAGAAAATCATAAGGATTATTCCTTTGATTTTTTCTATTGTTTGCTAATTAGGGTATAGGAAAAATCGATTTATGAAGGGAAACTTGAAGTTAAGCAACATATCCATTTTCTTAAGGGAAAAGGTCGACAAAACCATAGAGAAAGAGGTCGAGTAAGTAATTAGGACAAAGAAAGGGATTACATCAACTAAATTGTTAAGAAGAAGCATTACAATTAAGCATCAAGTAAGAAATGTATGAATAAGAAGAATTGACATTATTGTGGGAAATTAGTACATATGGAAAAAACTTGTTGGCAAGAAACTAAAGACCTTGAAGATAAATTTAAGAAGTTCGAAGAAGATGTGTCAATTATATGATTGACTAGACAGTCAACTGACTTGCAACACTGACTTTCGAAAGGTAACAAAAATGACTATATGTTTTATGTGTGTCTTTCTTAGGCCTTGCATGCTCACACTTCTAAAAGTGAGTGGATGATTGACTCAAGTTGTACTCATCACATGGCTAAAAGATGATTCTTTTTTTCTTCATTGAGTAAGGCAATAGAAATATTTTTCATTGATGATTATGCTTTTACAATTGTTAGTTGTGGTAAAATTGAATAGAAAAATAGTGTGATCACTAATGTGTAATATGTACCAAATTTGAGTGCCAATTTGTTGTGTGTATCCCTATACTAGCCTAGACTGGTAAAAATGTAGAATTTTGGGTTGATCGATTTGTTGTGAAATATATGAACAATGAATTTGTTGTTGTTGAGGGTATTCTTGGTCTTAAGGACAACCTGTATAAGTTCATTGATTTTCCTAGAAAAATTCCAAGACATACTGCTAACTGCACTCATAGCAAAGACCAACAACTAAAGTAGAATTTGGAATGAAAGACTCAAACATCTACATTTGCAAAGTATGTCGAAGCTGATGGTAAAGCATGGCATGGTTATTAGAATGCCTATGGTTGTTCCCCTTGACAGTGTATGTGAAGGGTGTGTGTTTTGGAAGCATCACCATGTTGTATTCAAAACAAGGAAGGCTTGGAAAGAAAAAACACATATGAAACGTGTCTACAATGAACTATGTGCCATGAATAAACCATTAGTAGTAGGTGCAAGATATGTTTCAAATGTCATTGATGATTTCTCTGGGTGTACTTGGGTATATTTCTCGAAGAATAAGGATCATGTATTTAGAAAATTCAAGAAATTCGGGATATTCGTTGAAAAACAATTTCAAATGTCATGAATGATTTCTCTAGGTGTACTTGGATATATTTCTTAAAGAATAAGGATCATGTCTTTAGAAAATTCAAGAAATTTAGGATATTAGTTGAAAAACAATGTGGTACACCTATGAAATATTTAAGAACAAACAATATAGAAAAATATGTGAACAAGACCTTTCAAATCTACTTGGAACATAATGGTATCTCTCGGAAAATATCAATACCTTACCACTAGTACAAATTCGGTAATTTGTGACTATTGAACCAAAAAATAGTTACGACATTTTCTATAAGCCAAATAGTAACAAATTTAAGCAATTTTGATGTATTTTAAGTGACATTATTATAAATTACTAACATAAACTACTAATAGAGTCTATGATAAACATATATGACTAGTCAATGATTATGTGATATAGATTAGTAGTATCTATTACTTATATGTAATTTAGTTTTACTATTACAATAATTTTTAGCATACTTTATCATGTTAATTATATTTTTTGTTTTGAATTAATTTGTAAAGTATGCATGGATGTGTCAATCATGCTTTGCAATAGAACACCTAATAGCATATATAATAAAATCATGCATCACTTAATACTATATATATTCTTTTATGATGCTTGAAATAATATTGGTTTTTAGGGGCCATGGTTTAAAAAAGATTGCAATTTTAATCTTTAAAAAATTCTAGTGGTGGTACCTATTTTCAATTCAGGGGTTGATTTTCATATTTTGGTTACAATGACATTGCCTGTTAAGGTCATGGTTTCAAATAGGTTGTAATTTTAACTCTGCAAAAAATGATGCTACTAGTAACACCACTTTTTGATTCAATGTTTGGTTTAAAGGTTTGGCTGCAATGATACCAATTGTTAAAGCCAAAATTTCAAATAGTTGTAAATTTAACCCCCCAAAAAAGGTGGTGATACTAGTAGTTATTGTTATAGTTATTTGGGGGGGGTGATTTTATAGTTATTGTTAAGATTGTGATTTCAAACAAGTTGTAAATTCAAACCTCCCCCTACCAAAAAAAAGGGGGGTGCTATTGGTAGCACCACTTTTAAAATCAAGGGTTTGCTTTAAGGTTTTCATTGTAATGGTACTAGTTGTCAAAGCCAGAATTTTAAAGTAGTTGTAATTTTAACCCCACCTCCCTCTCAAAAAACAAGCGCGCGGGGGTGGGGGGGGGGGGGGGGGTTTATGTTGGGGTTGATTTTAAGGTTTTTTTTGCAGCATTACAAGGTTTTAAGGTCATGGCTGCAAAAGGTTGTAATTTTAACATTGAAAAAATGTGATTTTGGAAGCACAAATTTTCAATTTAGGGATTGTTTTTGGTGTTTTTGACACAAAAATATGGTTTTTTAGTTCTAGAGTTGTTGATTTAAAGTCACAATTCTCATCAAGTTGGTAACTATGTTCCAACCTAATTCCCTCAACCCTTAAGTTGAAGGCCCCCCAAGAACACAATTTCTAATACTACATTAACATTCTCGCTCAATCCAAACTCATTAATCTCGAGCTTAACAAATCTAACCAATTCCTCAAGACTCTTCAAAATATCCCAATCTCTCTCAATTTGAGATAAGAATACATAACCCCAAAATCCTCCTCATTTGTGTATAAATCACACACCTCCACATCAATAATACTAATTCATGCAAATAATCCTCAAAAAATAATGCAATTCTTTAAAATTGTCTAAGAAACTAAATATATGCACTTACACCTAATTTCTTCCCTTAAAACACTTGCAAATACTTAATAAATTAAATATTTACATACTAGGTTCACATATTTATTAAATATTCAATCACTAGGTGCACATAATGAATTGATCATATAAAACACACTTAATATAATAATACTAATGTGAAAACATAGGATGTGTACATGTGGCCACCATGTGAAGACCTTGCATGTGCACTAATGCTCAATAATAAATGCCCCTAACACTACATGAATTTCATAATGCAAGATGAAGGAGCAAGTTAGCATACCCCTATGACACTACATGTTCTTTTATTTTATGACTACAACTGAACACCAATTGAAGACAGCCAAGAAGCTATGCAATTCCACGCACAATCCACCACCACTTCATTTATACTCCACCATTTGTAGCCACTAGTATGCCACACTCGATCCTCAAATAGTCTCGCTTACCATGATATGGATCCCTTTACTAAGACTAGTCTTTTATATGTCAGACGTCATGGTACTATGTTAAAACTCATCACATGATTCTACCACAAGTCATAAAAAATCAACATCACAACTTTGGGTGAGTGTAAGTAATACTTTAGCCACAGACCTTACATTTAGGAAACCAAGTTGCTTGGTGGCCCCCACCATTTGAAAAATATCCAAGGCTCCAATAATCTTAAAATCCCCGAGTGTTAGGCATATCAAAAGCCCCAAAATTTCTCATGAGTCTAGAGTAACTCGTACAAACTAGCGATCACATTTTACCTTGTCTTCAACCTATATTATCATAATTTTATTGAGATCCTTCGTGGGTATGGGCTCCCTTGATATCTATCATTGAATAAACCATTCTATCTCACGGAGTGAATATCACGTTAAGCTCTTTCTCATGTCATAACAACAAGACATCAAATCATAACATGTATTCAATCATAAATCATATGTATCAAAACGTTGTCACCCCATAACTAACATAAATCACCTATATCCAATGTTACTAACATAAATATATATATATATATATATCAAATCATCGAGAGTATACCATACAAAACATGATTATTCATATAATCACCATATGCATCTCTCACTTATAATAAACTTTATTGCAATACTCAGATCATACATTTGCTATACATCAGGTTTCACTCAATGAATATTGTGGCAATGTGCATCATATACATCAGGTTTCACTCAATGAATATTGTGGCAATGTGCATCATATGAAAAAACTAAAAATTATCATTTTTATGCACCACAACATTCTATTTTAACATACTAGGTTATCATTTCATATCATAGTAAACAGTATGGTTTAAAAAATTGATATTCATGCATTTCCTTCTCGATGCATAATCTATAAGCAATATGGAAACCATCATCTCTAGTGTACTCATCTATAAACACCAATAACCCATAAAGATGAATCTATGTCCATAAATATAAGAAACCAATATAGGCATATCATTTGATATCCCAACTAAAAATCTAGTCTCAAAAGGTAGTTCCATGTCAAATATAACATCTAAGTTGAGTCCTACTTGGTTCACAAGCCATGAGTAATCATAGAAAAACAACTAAAAAACTAATCTCAAAAAGTAGTTCCATGTCAAATATAACATCTAAGTTGAGTCCTACTTGGTTCACAAGCCATGAGTAATCATAGAAAAACAATTGGGACTTTAGTAAAATGTAGAAGCTGAAAACACTCAATAACAACATAAATAATCTTCAAGTAATATAAACACATGCTAGTCATGATCGCATATCGCATAACCATGAGTCATATCCTCTAAGAAGTGCCACTAACTCAAGGTCAAACATAGTTAACTTGATTTAATAATAACTCCTGGGTCTAAGAATATTTCATCAAGGGCACAAAATGTGGTGGATTACACTTTCCTTAAAGTCAAGGGCAATGAACCACAATTTTTAAAAGTGAAATGGATTGTTTCATGGTTTACCTTGGGCTTTCCAGTGAAGGGAAATTAACCCACGATTATATATGTTCCTAGCTAGGATAATGAGATCTTCCCACCCAACTATGTCTTCAAGGAAGGATTTTGAGATCTTCCCACTCAACTATGTCTTCAAGGAAGGATTTTGAGAGGAGAGATTTGTCAAATTTTCCCACCACATTACTTTTTCCTTCTCTTTTGTTCTTCAACGTGTATAGACATTATTGAAGAATTCATATATTAGGTGAAGTTGATAAGCTCCCCAAACTTTACACCATACTCATATAATTTTCATATCCCTTATTTTTTCTCAGTTAGATTTGTGATTAAATTTTAAAAAAAAATAAGAGCTTGAGGACAATGTTGGTTTGAAAGTGCCAAACTAGGAGGATTTCAAGAAATTGAGTCTTCTCTATTGGGATGATCAGTCCATAAACATTATTCAAGACACCATTTGCATTTTATTTAACTATGTGGAAGTCCACAAATATACACCATCAAGTTATTGAGAAGTTAAGGAGCTATATCCTATAGTGATCCCAAAGTTTAGCAATACCTAATCCCCTATAGTTAATCCCTATTGCTTCACATCCCTTGAAAATTGTTGTTCTTCATTGGAAATATTTGTCTGAGTATTTAGTTTCCTATATGAATACTATCTTTGATCTCCCCTTTCTAATTTTAGATCAGAGCATTCTTTGTTTACCCTAAGAATCAAACCTACTATACTATAAGAGAGTAGCTTCATATATAATTATTTCGGATTGGGAGAAACATATTCCTTAAGATAGTGACTTGTATTGAGCTTATGAGGCACAATCCTATTTCTTGGATCTTTTCTTTTTTCCTTCCTTTCATTTTGTCTATGTTTTGCTTGTTGGGTTTGATTTATTTTTTTTATTCCTAGAGTCTTTGGTTGGTTACTTGATTTTTTAGTTAGCTTAGATTTTGTTTTCCTTTTAATTTTTTTGGGTGGAGTGTTATTTTCTCTTCCATTGGGGAATTCTCCAAATTTGTCTACACAAATTTTAAGTTAAGTGCCTTTAAATATACTTCCCGGCTATATGTTACAAAGTCTTGATCTTGTGAGTGTTGGTTCTTGTTCCTTATCCTCTTCAAATTATTTTACCTTTGTTTTATTTACTCGTATTCAATTTGGCATGGTTTCTTTCTCCTAAGATGGAGATTCTTCCTTGGATTTTTCAATTATTTTTCCTTCAATTGTATGTCACTTAGGGTCATAGTCCTTTTCTTGATCATCCATAGAGGAAAAGGGCTTCTCTCATAATGGGTTTGACTCCTCTATGGTAAGATTATATAGAGGATTGGTTTCTTTGGAGTTGACATTCTTCTCCCCCTCATTTTGTAGGGTGTCACGTTGATTCAAGGTTAGTTGAAAGGGTTTCTTTGGTATGATGGGTTTTATATTATGTTTTTTATTTCCTTTGCACAATAACAAAACCAATACTTTATTGTACCTAGACGTTATTGTTTTTTCCTCTGTATTCATTAAGAAGACCATATCAGAATAAATGCCCATCATCACTGATTTATTTCATTTGACGGGGATGTGTAACACCTTGATTTTGATCATGTCGCATTAAACATGTAAATGATGTAATATCGTTATAAAATCATGTTGAGGATCCCAAGGCCATGTCCCCACCATCAATTTATCATTTATGTATCGGCAATGAAAAATCAATGCATGTGGAGTGTGTGCTATCTTTGCACGATGGAAATCATAAATATGATGTAAATGTATTTTAATAAAAATACCCACAACTAGCTATGCAAGGCAAAAAGAGTATGGGGCATGATTTTTACGAGGATAGGGGGGGATTTCAAACCCATGAATCCAATAATGCCAATCCAAGTGTCAATGGGAGAACCCATGAACCATCAACTACCCATGTTGACTTATGCACCCAATCATTTAATTCTTCTAAGAGGTGGTTGAAGTAATTATTATTTTGGGAAATTGAGAGTATGGTTGTCCAATTTTGTGTATGGGCAAGCCACCATTTTGGAAAATTGTGTTTGGATTCCTGGGCAAGCAAAGACCCACGAAATTGCTTCCATTCCATTCACTCATGCATGAGTTTTTCTCTCTCACGAACTCCTTACTTGCTGGGCATTTTTCTCCCTGAAATTTCTGTGTTTTCCTCCATTTTTCTAGTTGGGAAAGTCACTTTCGGTGTTGTAGAATGGTGGGGAAGAAGGGAAATCGAATAGGGGTCCTATGAGATCCATTTTTTCTTGTGTATTTGTTGGGGATTCGATTTGTAGCTTCCAGTTGTTGTTTCCCCTCTCAAAATTTCGTTTTTGGTGTGCCCACGATTTGAAACACTCATGGAATTCATGTTTTGTGAATCCCACGACTAAAACGTTTTTCCATGCCCAACATTTGTGCCTTGTTGTGTGTGGGGAAATTGCTATGGATTGGGTTATATGTATCCCTCGTTTTGGCTTGAACTTGTGTGTAAGCAACCAAGAGTAGACAAGGATTTGGAATTAGCTTGATAAACCTAGTGAAGGGTGTAACCTCACTGAAGATGATAGGGCTTTGTATAATTTTCTATGCACACCCTGAATATCACTAGAAGGGAAGGCGTGGCCTAAGGGACTGTGGAGTAATGAAGGGGTTCCCTTCCTTGCATTGGGTGTGTAGGTATTGTGGGTGCCAAGCTAGCTAATCTTGTAGAGTTCTGGTAGCTCTATGGATTGAGCTCACTGTCTTAGCAATTCCTTTCCCTCTACTACCTTGACAGCCTAATAAACCCAACTATGGGATAGATTGGCTAGGTTGTGGTGTTCATTTGGTTCTTCCTAAGTTTGTAGGTTCTCTTTCCTTGTGGAAATCATGCCCAGCTCGGGGGTGGCAGCTGTGTTGAGATATTGATGAGCACAACTGGCCTATGGTTGGGTGGAACGTTTCACTTGCATAGCCAGTTGCCCGGGACAACTTCATTTCAAGATAAGTATTATCTTGTATTTAATTATGCAATGTATTTAATTGATGCATGTTATAATTATGCTGGTAATTGCATGTTAGATGTGTGTAGTAGATTTTATTTCTATTGTGTTTATTTGAATTATGCATCTGCACACATGTTTAAGTTGTTATGAATTCATAAAATGATGATGGGACTAAATTTGGAAGCCCAAATTTAGTTCATGCTCCCTCCCTTAAGTCAGATTGATGGAAGGGGACGTGACAAGATGCATTTGTTTCCAAGAGTTTACAAGCATTCATTATCTCTATAGGATATTGCAATTGCCCCTAGTAGAGATTCCATGACATTCATGTAAACACATATATGCGCATAGGATAAGAATTTGTAATTGCTTGTCGAGATCATAGGGACTCCTTGCCATAAGAAAAATATCAACAACATAAAGAAGAAGGATGATGACTATATTAGCTAGAGTCATGCCAACACAACCTACTTCTTCCAAACAACCCTCCAACTTGTTGATGTATATGCTAAAAGTGGTAGGGGACAAAGGACAACCTTTTTTCAATCCTATATTACAATTAATTTCTTCTAACCAACCATCAATGTTCCTAAACTTGGAAATAATTTTCTTGTACAACCTTTATCGCAATAGATCTCAACTCAAAAGGAACTTTTGGATCTTCTAATCTATTCCAAATGTTTGTTTTGGGCACCGTGTTAAACATTTTTTCTAAGGTCAATGAAGAAACAATTGAGGTTTGTGTTATTATTGTGACACTCCTCCGCAATGGTTCTATGTGTAATGAGGTGGTATGTAGTTGAATGATAGCTCCTAAATCCATCCTGACCTTTAGTTGAATCTTTCTCTATGGTGTTCTAGCCATACATTGATTTTATTTTCTAGAATAATTCCATATAACTTGGCTCAAAGAGTGTTACTTGTAATGGTCTTATAATTAGAGGGATTGTTTTATCCCCACTTTAAAAAAACAGAACAATGGGGTTTTGAGTCAAAGGTTTTTGGAAAGCCTACTTAACTACTAACTTAATTGAAGAGATTGTGGATGTGAGCGATGAGATATGCCATCCAAATTTTAAGATTTATGTTTGGTAGCCTTTGATGCCCTTAGTTTTCCATTTTGCAAGATGCTTAACCCCAAACTCTACGCCTTCTAAAGAAAAAACGTATTCCTTTGTAAGAAGGATTTGAATGTTGTCCATGACATCAAGGAATTCATAAAGTTTTTGAAGATAGGTATATAGTCCCTTAAGGGAATCATATTGATTTCTTTATTTTTATGAGTTAGATTTTGCCTCCATAATTTCTTAGGATCTAGTTTAGAGAGGTTTAAAATCTTCTCTTGCTTTCTATTTATGTAGTACCTTCTTTTCCTTTTAATTAGGGCTTTGTACATATTTATCTTGTCATATTTTAAGGACTCGTTAGAAGCATCCCTAATGGATTTTCTAGCATTATTACATTATTTATCATACCAGGGGTTGGTCATTCTATTTTCCTTTATACATGACACCTCGATAGAGAACTTGTTCGTGGAAGTAGAGAGGGTTGTTGTTAAATTATGATAGAAGTCTTCAATATTGTCCTTATTTGATAAGAGATTTAATTCACTATTTAAATACTTTAAAAATATAAACTTATTTTTGTTGAAGGTTAAGCGCTTTTGGTTAATAGAATTCTCTTATATGGGAATTTTTTGCATGGCAAAGTTTAGAGTTGGATTTAAAGGTCTATGATCATAGTTGGGCTCATGGCTTCTTAAGTTGTCAAAACTTACTATTTGGTTGTATATGAGGATATCAAATATCACATAATCTAAGGCATTGTTTCCTTGCCCATTAATATAGGTCATCCAATTGTATTTTGACCACTTAATTAGACCATTACAAATTATTAGATCTTGAGAACTACATAGCTTGATCAGCTCGGTACCAAATAAATTATCAACTAAGTCTTCAAATTTTCTTTTGTATCTACTAGCTAAAATAAGGTCCTCATCTAGCCATAGAGGATAAGAGTTAGAATCTTTGCTTAAGATAATAACTTGGTTAGTTGTTGTTCTAGCATGGAATTCTTATAGCAAGAGTCTACTAGCCTTCATTTCTCATACTGTAAATATAATGTCCTAAGCCATTGTAGGGACAATTTTTAGCTAAATTGTTTTATTATTATAAAAGGTAGAATTAATAGGCACATAATAAAATATTTCTATATAAATCTTCTTAGCATTAATATTTGTACTAATTGAAAAAGTCTTTCTTGCGAAGCCTAATATGAAGGAAAATGTTCTCTTTATGCAACAAGTTATTCCTCCAATATTTCCTTTGTGGTAGGATCTCATATTCTATACTAATCACAAGTCAAATAATTATATGTTTGGGACCTTAGATTATTCATGTTTCCAAGTTTCAACAAGCAATATAATATCAATTTCACTTGGGATCCAACTTAGCATGAGACTTTTGCTCCATGGAAAGCCATGGAAATTCCTAAAAAGGATCTTGAGTGTGCCAAATTTCTATTTTTTATTATATTTTTGGCCCATATCCCTAATTAGTTTTTATATTCCTACTTATTGTCCATTTTCCTCCTTTCCTAGCTCCTTTTACCTTTTGAGCTTCCTTCCTTAATTCAACTTGATCTCTTGGAATGAGGTTTTCATTTATAAATATTCTTAACATTTTTAGACTCGGAGTTTTATTGAGTTGTCATATTTATGGTCAGTAGAGCTTACCTTAACATGAATTAACCCATCTTTATGCTCAATTATTTTTCCCAACCTTTTTGGTCTTATGAGACAAGTTGTTTCAATTTGTAATTTATTTTGCATTATCCATTGACTAGTACTAGCATGTCTTCTTCTTTCTCCTCTTTCAAACAAAAATTATGAGGTTCAAAGCTCTTTTGTTACGATGATGATCTAACTCTATAAGCTTATTTATTTCCTCTTTGATGGGATTTCATATCCCATTTACCACTACTGAGGGCCAAGTTGTTATTTAGCTTTTATTCTACCTCTTTAATCTTGCTCTTCATATTAAGATTTCCTAGATTACCTACCTCTCCTTCTTAGGATAATCTCCATTTCTGCAACTTATTCTTCAACTCTATTATTTATTATCTATATGTTTTTTAATCTTGTCTTTAAGGGATGCAAACTTATTATCAAATGTTACCTCTACATGAGTTTGAAGTTTATCTTTGCTTTATTCCCTACATTTATCTATCAATTCCATATACTCGCAAAGGCAATATAGGATTACTTTGCTAAGTATCCCCTTGATATTTTTTGGTAAATGTGATGTATTGTTCATATTGGAATAAAAAAAATAGAGATAAAATAAATTATAATAAAGACAAGGATAAATAAAAAAAATTTCACAAAAAAAACCATAATTGTATTAATCAAAATATAGTTACATTCTTCATATATCTTCAGGAGATATGTCCATCATTTTTCAAATGAGATTTCATCCAATATGACCATATCTGATATAATTATATTGTATAACAGTCTTACAAAAAAGCATGCATGGAAGCATAAGCTCATATCAGTCTTTTTAAAGATCCATTTTTCTATACAATCCCAAAATAGCATGATATTTTTATCAGCATCATCATTAGTGTTTACACACTCATAAAACTTGTCCTTGAATTCAAAACAAAAATCGCCCTTTCTCTGACCGAGCTAAATAGCAAAAAATCGTTACCTGATATGATTTGCAGAAAAGAAAATACATCAAAAAAAATGCCAAGGTATTCAAACAAAAACCTATGTAAATAAGAAACTGATGTGTGTTTACACTTAAACTTGTCCTTGATTTCAAAACAAAATCTCCCTTTTCTCAAAATAACCTGACAGAGCTAAAAAGCATTTGCAAAAAAGCAGATACATCAAAACACTGCTAGATCTTCAAATAAAATATTGTGTAAAATTGAAAGTCTGCACATCAAGACTCATGGAAGGGGCATGATAGTAATGTTGAGAATCACCATTTATTGATTCAGTTATAAACCAAACTCCAACCTGCAATGAAGTTCTTGCTTATGCAAGTTCATCTGCTTTGGAATTTCTTTCTCTATAAACATGCTTTATGGAGATAGAATTCAACAAAGCTTTTAGTCTTTGTACTCCCCGCAAAAGAGTTTACAGATACAAATTGTGAATGCTATTTTTTCCATTTATCCAGTTGACAATGATTTGAGAGTCTCCAAAGATCTGAGTGTTATCTAAATCCCTTTCCATAGCCAAACATGGCAATAATATTAGAGCACTCAGCCAAGAAGAATTATTTGTACCATTACCAAAACCTGCTTTAAAACTGAATCAACAATTTTTGTAAAGGTAAAGTACACCCCCAACACCACAAACCCTTGGCTCACCCTGCATAGCTCCATCAAAATAAGCCCAAGGAACATTTCTATTTATTACTTCAATGGTCACCTGTCTAATTCGAATCTTCTTCTTTGCCTGAGGAAAATATATAAGAATACCCAGACTCTGTGCAACACATTGAAAGGGAGGTATAAATTTATCTTCAAAACAACTGTCATTCCTAGCTAACTAGATACCGCAACCTACAATTAAAAGCAAAGCTCGATAGGCTTCATAATCTTGATTAGAACACCATGATTTTAAGCACTTATACACATGGATCTACTCAAAATGGTGAGTGAAAAAGCTTGAATGAACATGCCCAAATATACTCCAAAATGCTAACACAAATCCCAAGTGAAAATGTCCAACTTATACATTAATAATGGAATATCAAATAATTAACTACATCAATACAATAACATCTTTCTATATAAAATAAAAACTAAATAACCTATTTATATATAATTTTAATTAAATGCATTTGAAAAATTAATTAATCAATTTAATTAATTTTTATTTTTATTTAGAAAATCAATCTAGATCTATCTTAAACCCATATCTATTAAAACATATTTTTTGGAATTTAATTTTATAAGATAAAATTCATTGTACATGAAAAAATCCACAAATTTATTAATAATGAAATATGAAATAATTAAAACATAATTTTTAGACTTGAACATTTTTTAAGATAATAATAATTAATAACTTTCACTAAAATTAAATTTGAATTATGTAAATAAAAAAGTATTTATTTTTGTAAATATATGTTAATGTAGATATAAAGATTTGAACTAGATATTTGTTAATATGACGCTGGACAATTCATAAAACACCATGGGTGGAAAGGGTTTTCCATCTTTGTGAGACTATAAGCGTTGAGAATGAAAGTCACTTTCTCTTAGAGTGCCCTTCGTTGTAATGCCCCATAATTGCACACTTAGTAATTAAAACTCTAATGTGAATTAGCTTAACATTTTCATTTGTTTATTATATGTTAGACTCATATAAGTTGAGTAAGACTATTGTTATGTGAATATATGGACTCCCTATGTGTGGACAGTAAATGGAATATAATGTTTTAATTTATTAATGACAATGAATATGTTATTTCATTTGAACATTCAAAATTGAATATAGAATATCCATATGAGGAATGCTAATTTAGTTGTTTGCAAAACTACTTACATGATTATTTGTAAATGTTGTATTAGTGAAATGGATTAACACTTAAAAGAGTTGGGTATGGCTTTATATATATGTCTCATGTTAATGATGAACTATTCCACATGTTAATTGGCTATGAGATAGGCGGATTCCTATATTGCCAAGGGGTACGAGATGTATTAAACATCATGAGTATAATGATGTTATATCAAATTTCATGCTATTTAATTGTGAATTCCAATATTTCTATGACTTGTGGGTGAGTGTGAGTTTTGACAGGAATTGTGACTTTCCCAAAGTGGTTTTTCAATGACGGGACCCCTTAGAACAGTGATGGAACAGTATGGTTGATGTAGGGTGTTGACCCTAGTACTATTAGGGGGGGTGGAGGAATTTCCCACCGTTTATCCCTCGAAACCTGGAGTCGTGGGAGGTTTGTGTAGCGCACTCCCCTAGACGTGTGATGACAACTAGCGGATGCCTGCTGGGGAAGCTTGGTCGATGTGGTCAATCGACACTTCCGCTTACGGATTCTATATGTGGTTAGGTCATGCAGTCGACGCTACAGTATATTGCAGCAGAGGACGGGATGGTGAGGTCAGGAGATGGAAGTAGTGGTGATTTAGGGGCTGGATTACTGATGTGATGGATGGTACCAATGATGGATTGGATGGTGTTCTTGATTGTTATTAACCATCATGATTATATGTTTGATTTCACCATTATGTTTATGTAATTTTGTCTTATTGTTTCTGTATGAATGATTATGAATGATGAATGATGCAGTGTTTAATTGTTCTTCTATATGTTGTTTGAGAGGATGTAATAATGATTTATTAGGAGCATTAAATGTGATTATTAGTACGCACGCTTAAGACGTGTGCACTGGCCACGCATATGTCAATTCGTGATTACATTACTATGATTGGTCGATCGATGAATAAATTAATATGATTATATTATCTATTAGTAACTTGGTTGACGAATTGATGAAAGCATTACTTGTGTGTTGAAAGTATGAGTTTGTTGACTGGTTTAAAATGATTTAGATTTATATAAATTGATTGGATTATTAAATAACATATATAATTATATACATATAATATAAAATATGTCATAATATAATATAGTATATGAAAATATCTTATTTGACTTATGAATGAAAAGATAATATAAATAAATGGATAGATAGGATTTGCACAAATTTTTAGAAATTGGTTGTCATAGTTGCATTAATATGGAAGCATGACAAGTGAGACTTTGCATCCATGTTTATTAATATTTTAATTATTTAAATCAAATTTCTATTTATTTGGAGAAAATGAATTTATTGATTGATGACTATTATTTATGGGAATTTATTGATGGATGAGGATTTTTGGATATAAATATGAGACTTGAGAGTGGAAGGAGGGAGGTTCTTTTTCTCTTGAAGATTATTTTGGTGAGAGTATTCTAGGATGGAGAATTTTGGGTATTTTTGGGTATGAGAAGTTTTGAAGAGTTGGAAGAGTTTGAGAACTCTTGGAAGATTTGATACATAGCCTACTGGTGCATCACTGTTCTGTTCTCTGGGGGTCTCGGGCACAGAGGGCCAGGAGGCCATTTGGATGGGACCGTTCAATGGTTTCCTGGGGCTAGGGAGCCGGCTAGGCCCCTAGTTGGTTGGGAGGTAAAACCGTGGTCCCGCTTTGGGCAATAAAGATGGAAGCAACTCGAGGAGAAGAAGAGCAAAGCTTGCTCAGTTTGGACTCCCTCACCATTCTTATAACGAGGTATTTTTCTTGTGATTTTAAATCGTTTATATGTTGTTGCAAAATTATCATATGATGCTATTGCTACATGATTTATGATGTTAATTTTTGTTGTGTGAATCACCAATGAAGTTTTAAAAATTCTAAGTTATTTGATGCTATTGCAAAATGCTTATATTTTGCTTATATGTTGTTATGGTTACACTTTGCTTATGTGTTGTTTATATGCTGCTAGGGTTACATGATGTATATTGAGCTTGTATTGACACTCTTATACATTTCAAAAATAAATAAATAAAATATATATTTAATTAGTTTAAAATTCTTAATGCCCTTGAGAGGCATTACACTTGGTATCAGAGCTCTTGGTTCAAAAACTGGAACTTGAAGGGCTTGCATCAACTTGAAAGGGAATAAATGTGAAATATGAATTTCCATTGTAAATGAAGACGTAAACTTAAATTTTTTTGGGTACGTTAATATTTACGGGTTCTAAGTACTCTTAAGCCTGTAAAAAATTTTAGTTTTATGCAAACAGAGAATAAATATTTATGGATTCTCAGTACTAAGTCTCTAAAACTATTTGGTATATTCTCCATTATGAGGTAAGAGTTGGAACGGAATAACAAGGTTTACTTGCGTTTGAAATGTTGATGGGTTATTGATACTACTAAGCCTACGGGACATAGAAAAACTCCTTATGGGTTCTGTAGACAAAGTACTTAAACTTTTGGTTATATGTATTTGTGAAGTTTGAATATACCTACAAACATATACAGCAACATTCTTCACTGTGAAATCAGAGTTGGATCAAACCGACAAGGCTTAGGTGTGTAATATTTAGGGATTCTCAATACTGATAAACATGAGTTTCCTACGAGAAGTAGTGGAAAATCTTCAATAAAACAGAATCTCATGGTTTGCAAACGAAAAAAAAAAACGTTCTTTGCAGTCATTCAGCACTCCAGTCAATCCATTCAAGTGCCCCATATTTTTGGAGATGTCAAAACCTGATACATTCGAAGTGATAGGGCTCCATCAAACTTTGCAGCCTGTGGTAGCCCAGTCTGCCCGGTCAAGTATTCAATATTATCCAGAGTTTCTGAACCTTGCATTTCATGTAATAGCTTTCTTTGTCCATTCAAGTGTTCAATATTATTCAGAGTTTCTGAAACTTCAAACATTTGAAGTAGTAGGTATCCTTGTACAGGAAGACTAGAGTTTTGACGGGTGCACAAACCATAGAGCTTCTCCAACTTTTCAATGACATATTGTCCTACATAATAGAGGTCCACTGTTAAAAAAGTTTTTGCTTGCACCAAGAATTTCTAAAAGCTAATGTGTGCAGTTTTTCCACGTCTGTGCAGCAATTTGACCTTATCACCCTTAAGCCAGAAAACTTCACTATTAAGCACAGTACAAATTCTATCGTTTTTTCCTTTTCTGACACCAAAGTATTCTAGAGCATACTCTAGGTAGAAAATATCTTCTTCCTCTTCGTGTTGTCTTTCATATCTTGAAAGAGCATCAATTGAGTATAACAATTTATCCTTCCATTCATCCCAAACAGAAAACAGTGTACTGGGAGAAAATCTATTCTCCAGTAGCATTCTAGGGTAATCATCCACCCTGAATAAACCCATCTCTTGATCAATGTCACGTACCCACCCATTCAACCAATGCAAGGCAGGGTACATGATGCCAAATTCAGGGCTTTCACAATATCTCAACCCATTAGTTAGATTCATATAAATAAAATAGGAATGTGCAGATGTAAAACAAATCAATTATGCACAGCGGAATTAAAAACAACATCGACACACGCTTCATGCTCATCCAGCATATCAAAATAATCATTAATTAAACATTTGCATAAGTAAATACATAGACATGGAAGCACTTGTCTTCATCTTACAACTGCCCCAAGCAACTAGCTATGTCGTTGCAACGTTCCACCCAACCATAGGCTCTTCGACAGCTTATACTGAGTCCGTCCGAAGGCCACCCCCGAGCTGGGCATGATTCTCACAAGGAAAGGGAACATTCCATCTCACACACAGTCTAATAACCATTTCATCTCAGCCAAGCCAGTTCAAGCCAGCTCACACACAGTCTACACTTGAACAATGGATGCTTGTTCTCAAGCTCGAGCCAGAACAATGGATTACCCATTACCCATACCCCAACATGCTCTTCCTTCTCATAGCAAAACGATCATTGACAGGGTTACACATTTACAACAGAGGTATTCACAAAACAGGGTCCACATTGGCTCTCCCCACTCGTGGTTCACCCAAACGAACTGTAGAATTTCGATTTCAACCCTAGGGAGCAAAAATCGATTTCTCTCCACTGGTTAGGATCATTTCCAATCACCTAAACGACCTCCAGGAAGGCTCACTAACGTTCTGTTTTCTTCCCCACTGGTAATCAGTACAAAAACGCCCCTTCCCAGGTAAGAAGATGAAGGGAAAAACCAGAAAACCATGGGGAAAAATGCCCAGGCAGCTAGAGCTGCGTGAGGGAGCAAGACTGATGGTTGCATAATGGCTTAGGGAGCAATTTCGTGGCTCTATTCTTTCCCAAGGAGACCAACACGATTTTCCATGAAGGGTGGCTTGCCCATACCCGATTTTTGGACAGCCATACCTCCCCATTCCCAAGGCATTAATTTCCCCAACCAACTCTTGGGAGAAATCAATGGTTGGATACAAAATTCAACATGGGTAGTTGAGAGTTTGATGGGTTCTCTCATTGACACTTGGCTTGACCCTATTGGTTCAAGGGTTTGAATGTTTTTCCTCCCAATTCCTTGTGAAATCATGCCCCCATCTCTTTGTTGCATTGCATAGCTAGTTGTGGGTATTTTTATTAAAATTCATATTACATGATGTTGAAATTCCAATGTGCCTGGCTAGCACGCAAAGCATATGCTTCAATAAATCGATGGCGGGGCCTTGGCCTTGAGCTCCTCACCATGATTTCATACAATATTACATCAATTACATTTGAATGTAATGGGGTCAATAATGGGGACGTGACATTCCCCTCCCCTTGGAATAACACCGTCCTCGGCGTTCCAATACTTTAGATTATATACCCACTTTACATATGTCCAACAATTCACAACTGGTGGTAGGTCTGTTCTGCAATTCGTCTCTTTACTTTGACCTTTCACGATCAAGTCCTTTGGTTTCCTCAAGCTGCTCCTGCTAGCTTTGGTCTTCCAACTCTGCAGGTGGGCATTTCTCCAGAGAAATCCCTTTCCGTTATTCACCTTCCAGCTGATCTTCAAGTCTGGAATTTCATGGATGCCATCTTTCTTGTTGTCCCGGCAACTATCTGTGAGACTTATCATGGCAATTCCTGTTAGGACAAGCATAACATAATAATAGGATTAGTCAATTATTTTCCTAATTGACTTGGAACGTCCATGCTTTACTCATGAGACTTCCACACATTTCATGCTTTCCCACACACACATGAACTGATTCATGTTCATCCTTTCACAAGAAAATAACTATTTCAGCATTCACAATTCATTTCAAGCAATGAACACAATTTGTTTTCATTTATGACATGCACTCAACAATCCTTTGTTTCTAAGATGCATCAGTCAAAGTAAAGAGAAGAGTAAGAGTTTTCCCCCTCTTAGTCTTGTTCCAATCCGGAGCCACACCATCACTGGTGGTTCTATGCTCCTTGGCCTCTTTCACTTCAATGTGAATGCTTGACTTGCCTTTTTTGGCTATGACACTTTAGTGTCTAAGGTCTGTCTAATGGCTTTCAACCAGGGAACCCTTCCCCATTGTCGCTTACAGAACCTTTGGCTGATAGGACCCACACAGTTCCACTAGCACCATCTTTCATTACTGCTCATACTGAGCTCTTTAGGACAGTCATATGTCCACATGCATCCCCCAGATGCTTTCATAGTCCTTGCTTCCAGCAATACCTACACTCAAACATTGAGTCAATTCACATGTTTAGTGTATTTTCATAGGGTTTATTTCCAAATGAGAATTTAAGAAATCATAATTAAATCATATACACATGTATATTCATAAGCAAGAGTTGCAAGATAACCAAATACTTATCTTTATTGGATGTCTTCACTTTATCCCACATGATCCTTCTTCGTTTTCCAAGCATTGGATTTCCTGTGGATACAGCAATGAAGGTTGGGCCAGCACGTAGGCTACTCCACAACCATTCGAACAGGCAATGTCAGGCCAGTACGATGACTGGTCTTATCAATTGTTTAAGGGAATGTTTGGCCAGCACGCCGGCTGCTCCACAACATCAAGTGGTTAATTCCCAACTAGTCACTCTCTGGACTTATCAAGGACTTTATAGCGTTCAACCAGCTACTCCCTGGATTTCTTAATAATTTATATCGCCCACTCATTTACTCTCTGGATTTACCAATAATTTATAGTCTTTCAGGGTCTTGCCTTCCTGCAAAGACCAAGGTTTCCAACAAAGAAACAATAGTGTATCAACTTAGCTGTTAGAAGACTTATAGCTGAAATCTTCATTATTCCAAATAAGACATAAATGAAAACGAATACTTATCTGTATTGTGCGTTTCCCCTCCAGTCCACAGGATCCTGCTTCGCTATGCAAGCCTTGGGATCGCCTTTGGACTTGGATATAGTTAATGCTTAACCAGTACGCCTCCCCATCGACTGGATTTACCAAGCATTTGGTGGTGCCCAACCAGTCCCATACTTGGTTGGCCCTCTCCAGTGTCGAGCCAGCACATTCGTCTCGGTCATCGACCAATGGAAGGAAACTGCGCCACCGACCATTATAGGTCAAGGCTCTACTATGGAGCCATAGGTACCTCAGGGTTTCCAGTCAGTCCTCGGCGCCCGCCCTCCCACTACTGTCCCAATAGGTATCTTAGGGTTTTCAATCAGTCCTCGGCGCCCGCCCTCCCACTATTGACCCAATAGATATCTCAGGGTTTTCAGTCAGTCCTCGGCGCCCGCCCTCCCACTGCTGACCCAATAGAGATTTCATGGCTTTACCAATGTCACCACACCCCTTGCACTGTAACCCTTCACACACATCAACTCTTGGTTTATACAAAGGACGCCACTCCTTCTCTTGTGCAAATTGGTGGTTCCTTTTAGGAAATTTATAGGTGACTTTCTTGACTACAGGTTAACATGACCCCTACTCACACAAGGATGATACCTTCTCTTATTACACAGCTCTTCGGGCCTGTCCATCCCATCTGGTAATATTTCACGTGAGCATAGAAAGGTTTCCAATTCCCATACAGTCCCTTTGCGTACCCTTCTTTACTTTGCCCTTTAATGTGCAGTATCAATCTGCATCTGTGTAGGCTGACAACACAAGAAGGATAAGCAAGCTCATCAATATGGCTGTTCAATTCTTAACCACATTCCACATCATTCACTACCAAGTATTGAAACACCAGGAATGCGTCCATTCCCTTAGGGTGTAGTCAATATTGAAAACCCTATCATGACCCAGCACCAGAAAAGGTGTGCACCCCCTTTCCGATGTGTGCCATGTAGGCCCTAATCATACTCAAGCAGTCTGCAATGATATAAATAAGATAGAGCATGCTCCGCATATTAACCCTAATAATTTAAACATGAATGTTCTTATCTAGGGTCACAGAATACTCATTCATTTTGCAGATGTGTCTCACATACCTTCTGGGCATAGCTTTACCATTTCACTCTCATGGTTTACCGACATGCGGTTTGGCTGAGACATTATCAATGGCGTTTCACCCGAAACCCATTTCCAAAGCATGGGATCCTTCCCATCTAGTTTGGCTTCTGCAGGCCATCACACATGACCTTCCTGCAATGTGTCCTCCTGGCACACTTTATCAAATAGCCAAACAATCAGCAACATTTAGCAATAAGCTTCAAATATGATTGTTCCATAACCAATCAATAGCATTAATAATTAAATTCAATATGAATTTACAGTTCTGTCTCCTACAGAAATTGATTTGCTTAGCAATGAGGACCTCCTCATATTTTTTTTGGCTCTTGTAAGTGGTATCACTCTGCCCATTATGGTTTCACCCTTGCCACCATACCTGAACATCCACCTACAGCATGTCCTCCTGACACAATTCTATATAAGCCAAACAATCATTAGCAATTATAAGCAAATTCTCAAATCTGAAATTTGTAACTCTGTTTTCCTATAGAAATTAGATTTGCAACTATGAGACTATTCTCATAAACTTAAACCAGAAAATTTTCAGATTCATTTCATGCGTAAATTTACAACCATGAGAACCTTCTCATAACCTTTGGCTTTTGCACATGGTAGATCCCGGTCTTTACTATGGACTTATCCTCATTGCCATACGCCAGACTTTTCTACCTGAAAACTGAAAACTTCAGTCAGCCAAACACGTTGTGAGTATCTACGCACATAATCATTCATTGCCATAACAGTCACTGAAGTGATCGCAGAATTATAACACTCAATAATTCAAACACCTTCAGTTGTTTAACATTTGAAATGCAATGAAATATATATACATTTCTATATATGCATCATTACCACAATATAATTTCAAGACATAGTCACACTATCCATGCAACTTAAATAAATCATAAATACTCATTATTTCATAGTCATATCATTCATACAACTCTGTCCTTCCACAGAGCATTCTAGCAACCCATCGATCATGATTGGGCTCTTCATGCACTTACTATTCTGCACTCATAACAGCCCATGAAATGATCCTAGAATTATTATCAATTCATCATTTCATTCATTATTTATTTTGCAATAACATATGCATCATCCTTATGCATTCATACAATGCATCACAAGATTTATAAAATTTCTTAATGCTCATCTACTTAATGCTACCTTGCATTGTTTCATGAGTACTATGCATTCAAGCATATTATGATTGAAACATGACTATCTCATATAACTTGCATTACCATAATCAGGACCACCAGTCCTCACTTGCTTTGGTTATTGAGCACATAACCAACATACACATGGCATGATATAAATTCATATGAATGCATTGAGATTTCTAAACAATCATAGGGTGTAAGGATCATTTCCTTCACTTACCCACACCTTACCAAGCTTGGTAGGTTAACAGTCCCAATCGGTATTCAATATCACATGCAAACTAACTCAACATGGCTCAAACATGGTTGAAGAGATCTTACCAAATCCTCTTTCAACATTCATGCAATTTGGCACCAATAATCATTACCTGCATGGTTACCATTAACATCGCCTGATGTTACCTGATCAGTTGGCCTCTTACCAAGGCTGCTCAGTCCTTTTTCCAACTTTATGATCATAGATTTGTTGCACCATTCTTTCTGCATAAGGTTGTTGGCTTCATGCAACAACATCCTCAGCACATTTAGCCATGCTCTTTGTTATCTTTGGTCCTACAACCAATACCAACATCAATAGTGATTATCAACCACAATATTCTCCATTAGTGGTTCATTGCATATGCAGACTTCATTATTCTACCGGTATGCAATATCCCATTTATGCACAAGCGTTTCTATATGTACTATGCAATGTTTGTTAAGATGCCATCTAGTGCATATACATCTATGTAATCCCTTACATTTTTAACATTTTTATGCTATATGACAATTTCATAATTATAAGTATGATAATAAACAGGGGTTTAAGGAATTCTTCCCTTTTCGATCCCTCATTGTAACATGGAATTCCTCTTCCATATCATGCATTTGTAAAAATTGCCCATATTGACAACAAAATTTGTTTGTCAAAACAGCCGCTGGCACTCTTCTGCACTAAATATCTATGATATATGTAGACCTCATTCAAACTCTGGTCATGCATCATTGTTCCTTGCTGGACAAGCTTTCCAATGCCTATCTTCATACTCCATTCCGTCATCGGGTGCGGAAACTGCATCTCTTCAAAAATGACAACTTTCACTCCAATTCCGCACATTTTACACAGTTGCATTTTGGTCCAGAATGCCAACTTTAGACACCTGTGGAAGAAAATATATGAGGAATCAAAAAAACTTATCTATCAGGCGAAGTTAGTCCCTATAACAAGGAACACTCAGCAATTCACGGATTTCAATTCCGATGCACCATTCATCTTTTATGAATTTCTGGGTTTCACTACTTCTCACTTTTTACATTTTTCCAAAATTCCAAAATTTGGGCCAAAAATGGCTATCTCCCAAACGGTGCATTTCTGGGAAATCTTCGTCTAACAGATACTGTCCGTCTTAATGAGAATATGAAATGTCTAGTTCAGTAAAAATTTTGATTCCCACATCTAGGGTCACTTTTACTGCCCACGAGCTTTTCAAAATCCCGAAAAAGTGGCCCGGAACAGTGCTTTTTGGCATTCTTGCTCACCCCGACTCCACATCCTTTGGAGTTTGGCTCCAATATTCTGAACTTAACGTCGTTCCTGCTTCATGGCCGTGCCTGATCAATTTCATCTCAAACCGACCTTCCGTCAAGCTTCGGGACTCCGTCCTTCAAAGGTCACTATTATCCATTTTATGTCAACTCGGAGTGTAATGGGCTTGGGGTCTTCACTGGTTCTTTCATGGCCTTCGTCAATGGCCTCCGAGCCCCACAGGAATCATTCCATTCTGAGCCCAGATGCTCCTGCTATCCACAGGAATCAAGTTTTTTTTTTTTTCGGGCTAGTTCGTCAATCGCTCCCGCAATTGCGGAGCCATTCACGGAACGCTTCCGTTGCGGAGCGATTCGGCGAATGATCCCGCAGTTGCGGAGCTATTCGCGGAATGCTTCCGCAATTTCGGAACGGTTCGCCGAATGCTTCCGAAATTTCGGGACGATTTGGTGAAGTCTTCCGCAGTTTCGAGGAGGTTCACGGAAGCCTTCCGTAATTGCGGAACGATTCGCCGAAGCCTTCCGCAGTTGCGGAACGATTTGCCAAAGTCTTCCGCAGTTGCAGAACGACTCAGCGAAGTCTTCCGCAGTTGCGGAACGACTTGCGGAATCTTTCCGCAGTTCGGAAGAAAATTCCTTCTGCAATTTCGGAAGAGAAATCCTTCTGAAAATTTCCTTTCGACGCCAAAACTTAGAATTTTTTTTTTCCGGAGCATTTCACCGAATTTTTCCGCGTTGCGGGACAACTCGCGGAATCCTTCCGCAAATTTCGGAAGAGAATTCCTTCCGCAAATTTCGGGGCGACTTCCCAAACTCCTCCACGTTGCGGAAAAACTCGCGGAATGCTTCCGCAGTTTCGGAGCAATTCGTCGAATGCTTCCGCGGTTTCGGAAGACATTCAGGAATTCTCTCCGAAACAGACTTAAACGAATTTTTCAAAACAAATTTTTCAAACAGACTTAGGAAAAATTTGAAAACTTTCTTTCTTTCAGAGATGACTGTAATTGGATTTGGCCCATGGAGGCCCAATGCTGCAACCAACAGCTCTGATACCAACTGTCACGTACCCACCCATTCAACCAATGCAAGGCAGGGTACATGATGCCAAATTCAGGGCTTTCACAATATCTCAACCCATTAGTTAGATTCATATAAATAAAATAGAAATGTGCAGATGTAAAACAAATCAATTATGCACAGCGGAATTAAAAACAACATCGACACACGCTTCATGCTCACCAGCATATCAAAATAATCATTAATTAAACATTTGCAGAAGTAAATACATAGGCATGGAAGCACTTATCTTCATCTTGCAACTGCCCCAAGCAACTAGCTATGCCGTTGCAACGTTCCACCCAACCATAGGCTCTTCGATAGCTTATACTGAGTCCGTCCGAAGGCCACCCCCGAGCTGGGCATGATTCTCACAAGGAAAGGGAACATTCCAGCTCACACACAGTCTAATAACCATTTCATCTCAGCCAAGCCGGTTCAAGCCAGCTCACACACAGTCTACACTTGAACAATGGATGCTTGTTCTCAAGCTCAAGCCAGAACAATGGATTACCCATTACCCATACCCCAACATGCTCTTCCTTCTCATAGCAAAACGATCATTGACAGGGTTACACATTTACAACAGAGGTATTCACAAAACAGAGTCCACATTGGCTCTCCCCACTAGTGGTTCACCCAAACGAACTGTAGAATTTCGATTTCAACCCCAGGGAGCAAAAATCGATTTCTCTCCACTGGTTAGGATCATTTCCAATCACCTAAACGACCTCTAGGAAGGCTCACTAACGTTCTGTTTTCTTCCCCACTGGTAATCAATACAAAAACGCCCCTTCCCAGGTAAGAAGATGAAGGGAAAAACCAGAAAACCATGGGGAAAAACGCCCAGGCAGCTAGAGCTGCGTGAGGGAGCAAGACTGATGGTTGCATAATGGCTTAGGGAGCAATTTCGTGGCTCTATTCTTTCCCAAGGAGACCAACACGATTTTCCATGAAGGGTGGCTTGCCCATACCCGATTTTTGGACAGCCATACCTCCCCATTCCCAAGGCATTAACTTTCCCAACCAACTCTTGGGAGAAATCAATGGTTGGGTACAAAAGTCAACATGGGTAGTTGAGGGTTTGATGGGTTCTCTCATTGACACTTGGCTTGACCCTATTGGTTCAAGGGTTTGAATGTTTTCCCTCCCAATTCCTTGTGAAATCATGCCCCCATCTCTTTGTTGCATTGCATAGCTAGTTGTGGGTATTTTTATTAAAATTCATATTACATGATGTTGAAATTCCAATGTGCCTGGCTAGCATGCAAAGCATATGAATCAATAAATCGATGGCGGGGCCTTGGCCTTGAGCTCCTCACCATGAATTCATACAATATTACATCAATTACATTTGAATGTAATGGGGTCAATAATGGGGACGTGACAATCAAGCTGACATATTTTCAAATCTGAGCTAAGATGTGCATCAAGAACTTTACGAAGACACATAATTTCAAGTCTGATATTTCTCATCTTCCTTGCAATGATAAGTTGTTATGTTATTTTAGGAAGACTCTGTAACTCATTCGAAAGTATTGACAGTTCACAGCTTAGGGACTCACATACATGATTTGGTTCTTTTCTTCTATCTGTTTTACTTTCTCTAACAGTATACTCCTTTCATGGTATTTATTCAGTGGCCACCCTTTATTACCCATGCTCCAAAATGAATTAATTTGCACGTGAAATAGAATGGATTTAATTGCTAGCCCATATTGCTCTGCTTTTAATCGCATTTCTGCCTCAAGTAACAAATCGCCTTTCATCTCTGCAATCTCTGCGGCCATTTTGAAGTTCCCTGTTGCCGCTTCCACCTCCACAAGTTCATCAAAGTAATCCCTCTTCAAGAGAAAGGATCTAATTAGGTCTGGTGTGGGAAAGGCATTCACAAATATCATCATAGATTGGGTATCTTTTATCTGATGATAATGTCTCGCACTTTTCTTGAGATACTCAATTTCAATATTTACTAATTCAAAACCATGGCACCTTCCAAGAGTCTGTCGAAATTGCAAGCAACCAAATGCCAAGTCGAAACGGGGGCTGCCACGCATGCCATCCAACATTCAAACGCTAAGCTCACACAAGAGCATTACCTTCCACAGTCTGAATTGCACTTGCTTTCTTTCCAGTATTCAATAAAATTCAATCCTTCAAGAATAATTCGCCTTTTATACAGGCATATAAGCATTGGAAATACAATTAACCCTGGCATATGCACTTGCAGCATCATCCCAGCATTTTTCCATGGCAAAGCAATCTCCAGCATCTTCAAGACGTGTTTTGCTAAATTTCTCCACATATATTTTATCAGCTTCTTTGTAGTTCCCCATTATAATGAAGCAGTCAGTAGCCAAGTCTGGTTTTTCGATAGACAGAAAGCATTCAGTTGCTTTTCTCAATAAATCCTTCGCTGCTTTTGGGTTGAGCTCTAGAAGTATCTGACCAGATTGTTGGAGACTTGCAGCTTTAGCCCATTTGGCTATATTTGAATGAGAATACCCGGCCCTTTCAAAGCAGACAATAGCCATTTCATAATTTTTCTCATTTAACATCTCGTCAGATCATTTAAACAAAGAAATGAACTTACAAACTTCCCGAATGAGGATTACAACAGGCGAAGCCCAATCCGTGAAAATATTAAAAAAAAAAAAAAAAATGTTTAAAAAAGCCTAAACTCCACCATATAGATAAACTATAGATTAGCATTGTTTCACTCGTCCTTACAGTTCTGTATAATTCACAACGCCCTTACCACTCTAGGTATCTAGTCAACAGAACTTCAGAGTAGGCCAACAACACGCAATCCAACTGCATGTCCATGAATATCAATCGCAGGTGCTCCACTTGACCCTCCTCGTGCTGCTGCAATTTCCTGCACATAAAAGTTATTTTGGCGTGGGTCATCGAGCCACTCCATTAAGTTGTCATTCAATTGTGTTTTCCAAGGCTACACGTCAACTTGCTTCTGGCCATCCATCTTCAACCGGACGATGTCCTTCATTAACGTCAACTTCACCATTTTCATGATATTGAGGCATGGTGGAATAGCTAATACTCTATATCATTTAATGCATGCCAAATTTCAAATTTTAAATGCTGTAGTCAACCGCCTTCCATTTTTCCCCTGAAACTAGTGGGTTCGATTAAGTTCAAATTGATAGACGGAGATGACAAAAGATAGAGTAGAAGCGTAGGACATAAATAACAGATGCATGGTGATGGCAGAACAACAAGACACAAGGAGGAAGTAAAAGTTGCTGGAGTATCCAAAATAGCCACTGCCGTATATGTCCTGCTCTTCCTCTTCTCACTTCTGGAATCGAACCTGGAATAATACGTGGAGGTCATGGCTAACACGTTTTATTTCGATGGCTCCATTCGCTCAAGTTTGGATAACAATCTATTGATGAGGATGAATGGTATATGTTTCGGTTGCAATGCCAGTAACTCACTGTCAGAGACGGAGAAGACTTCGCCACATTTCTTCACTGGCGAGTGTGATACTGATCACATTTGCATTTTCCCAATGACGCCCATTCCTCATTCCTGATGCTATGCAGGAACTCATCTTCCCTTTGTTCCCCGAGAAGATATCGGAGCTATTGGACGCGATGAGAGGGCAAGAAAGTTTTTGGGAGAACCTGGCCGTAAAGGAGAACTTGATTCCATTTTCACATCCTTAATAGATACAATCTTAGTACAACCTCAATGTAAAACCTAATGACACGCAATATGTGCATTGCATACATTATACTTATACTTATACTTCCGACGCACATTTTCTAGTTTGTTTATTATTATTAATCTTTTAGGTCTACATTTGTTTGGTGGCTATTTAATGAATTTCCTCTGACTTCCAGGCACACATCAAAGTGTTTGAATTCGTCATTAATTGATCGAACGTTGAACCGCGGGTCCGCGGGGCCGGGGCGTGATGAGAATAGTGGATACAATTACACCTCAATACTTTTGACATGCCTTTTGAATTGACACCGACAACAATTACTTCACATGAATCAAAGCATATTATTAAATTCTCTACGATTATGGTCATATCCCTGACACAGTCCATATCCATATCTCGTACATAGAACATATATATCTCTCAAGTCAAGTCAGTGATATCTTACGGTAGCTGGAAGGAGTTATTAGTTTCTAGGGACAAGAGCCTGACTAGTCGGTGGTTTTCTAAATGGAAGAGCGTGTCTCAACATTTATTATTTGATCTTTGATTTTGAGAAGCAATTAGAAGTGCGTTATTCAATTACAACCAAACACGCAACACAACTATCATATTAAGACAACTGGGCTCGTCTCTATGTGGTGTTGTCTGTCAAAGATAGGACCTTACCCATCTAAGTGCAACCCTTTATTTTTTATTGCTTATTGTATTTCATTTTGCAGTGTTGCCATAGTGTTGTGTTCACATATTGCTCAATAATGTTAATGTGGTGGTGCACACACACACACTATATATATAAAGGATAGAAAGTATTTAAATAATAACATTATGATTTTTTGAGTTATGTACTTTGGATCCTAATGTACTTAATTACTCATTCTTGCTCCAAAGACTTGTAATGATATTAATAGGACCCTAGGATTTTGAGGAAGAAGGATATACCTCAGGATTTTGAGGAAGAAGGATATACTTCAGTGTAGGGTGACAATTACATTTAAGTCAAGGGGCATAGCCACTATATCTTTTCCTGAATGTAAAAAAAAATTCACGAATTAATACATAAATTAGCTCACAACCGTAGAATGAAAATAATGTGGAGTAGTGTCATAAAACGAGCCATATGTGGTTGGAAATATTTGTGAAGGAGGTATGATTAATAAATTGAAAGATGTTTTGATTGAAAGATGTTTTACCACAGACAAAAACATTGAACTATGTACAGGTTCTTCATCATTTTGTTACCTTTAATTCAAGAATGTGTTATTGTTATTATTTGAAAATACTTTGAGATATGACAATGTTTAAATTTTGTAGTTGAATATATATAGAGAGAGAGGGGTTAAATATATCATTAAATTTTTTTTTATAGATGATATTAAATTAAAAAAAAAAGGAGTCTGTAAAGAGGATTACTATATAAAAAGGGATAAAACTAATCATTTATATGAAGATAAATTAATTAGATGAAAAAGAAATAATCAATTATCTAGATAAATAGAATTACATTATATATATATTCTTTTTATCTGGTCCTTTAGCCTTCAAACACCAAAAGAACTTTCCAACAAAATTTATTAACAAATTTATATATTTTTAATCCATAACATTTATTAATAGATTATTGAATTAGTTATACAAGTATATATTTTGTTATATTTAAATGTTATGACAATGATATTAGGATGACATTTAAATGTCATTTTTGAGAAATAAATATTAAAAAATGGGCAAAAAGAAAAGAAAGAAAGAGCTACACATTAGTAATCATGACCCTCGTTTATAAAGGTATAATAATTGTATCAATTATAATATTTTAGTCTTTAGGTTAGTAGTATGGAAGGGTTAAATTGTTGGCTCAACTAATAAATGATCGTTGGTTCAACTAATAAATGATAGCCCTGTATTGAAAACCTAAAACACAGCGTAGTGTTTGAGAATATTGAAGAAGTTTCATGAATCGTGCATTTTAGCTTCTTCAATGAACAAGTCTATACATACTCTAATAGATAAAAGGTGTGGGATCTACCATAATGTTGTAGGCGACTACGATGTTATAGGCGAGAGAAATCCATATTGCATTACAAATATTTGATTTTTTTTTTCAATTTGTCGTAAACTATTCAAACCATGAACCTTTGCCTATAAATAGTAGCTATGTAAAAACAATATTAAGCATAAATGTTGGGTTGCCGCAATAAACAAAATGGCTTAGGAATCAAATATTTATAATCTCAAGGTTTAAATATTTGAACATTCCTTGTAATTAAGAGTTTTGGTCTACATAGTGTAGAAGTGTAAAGAGGTCATGGTTGTAGATCTATGTGAGAAGGTATTAGTGTAATCTTAGACCCTTGATGGATGCATGTAGGCCTAACAGATCTACATTTAGGAATGGATATATGCTCGTGTAATTGAATTACAACTCATAATTAGATAACAAACTCATAATTAAATAACAATGTTTCCAAAATTAAGAAAATTTGTACTAAACCATTTCTAGTGAATGACTAAGGTAAATATATTAATACAATGTAAGTATTAAGTCAATGTTTCCAAAACTGGGGAAATATATATATATATATATATATATATATATATATATATATGTATATACAATTGAAAATTTTGAAGAGCCAAAAAGGAATTTGCGGAAAAAATCAAAACAGATAGTACCATTAAGATATGATTGTCAAACAACAAATAATATGATATACATTGGAAAAGTATAATAAAATAGTAAAGCAAAATTGGGATGGCTTAATAATTATAGTAGGGATTTATAGATCATAGTAATGAACCCCTATAAGAAATAGATTCTTGAACATTTATGCGTCGTGTAATACTCTTGTTGATAAGGGGCATTCTCTTCATTAGCTACGACAAAGAAGACCCTAGACCTCACATTGACCATGTTTGGATCTAATCACTTTAGGTAATAAGTAAAAAGGGTCAATAGTAATGACTCTGAAACCGAAAATCGTATATATATATATTCTTTGAAAAATACTAATAATATTTTAGTAAATATTCCTAATTGGAGGGAACCTTCTTATGCCAATCCCTTGAGGGGTGGTGAACATATAACACCAATCAAGACGTAGTGATAATTAAAATTAAAGTATAAATTGGCTATAATTAATAAGACTTGAAATAATGAGATAAGGTCATGGATAGTGGACTAGCGAAGGAGTTATACTTTAAAATATGAATTAGAAGAGGATATCATAACGGGAAACATGTCTTGCATTGACTAAGTTATGAGTAGGCGAAGATTCACTTCCTAGGATAATCATATTTGAGCAATGCCTTGGGCTTAATAACACATTTTCCCCACGTTAAGGTATGAGGAGGTTAGTTATGTGGGAACATGTGTTTTTTACCAAAACCATTGGATAAGTAAGTAGGATGAGTATGGGTATCACATTTCTAAGTCATATGCATCGTGGTGGGTATACATATCCGATTAATTGCATTAAGTAAAGAAGCACCCTTCACATTGTGAAAATAAACTAAGGTATTGTTGATAATGTGGAAGCCTCGTCATATAAACTTATAGCTATATGATGTACCTATGTATATATGTAGGTCGATATTCATGATGTTCATGAGTTCATCACTCTATTAGACAATTTAGTTAAAACTATAAGGTTGGAAACGATCTGTGTGTTAAAATTGAAATCGTAAGTATTTTGTGGATAATGCGAGACTCGCATGTATGAGATATCCTTTCGCAAATGTTAATTGATAAAGTGTACTTGGTAGATAGGCATAGCACTACTAGGTTATTATGTCTAGTATTTCATTTAAAATACAGCCGAAATTTGGATATAATTAACATTACTAATGAGGAAGTAAATGATGTTTATATTCAATGAAGCTAAGAATCAATAAATGATTCATAACAATACACCTTGAACCTAAGGAAATGCTATATGGGAGACAAAGTCTTCTTATGAACTATGATATAGAAAACAACAACAAATTATGATTGTATGTTAACTAACTGGGAATAAATGAATTGATAAACATGATAAAGTTAGCCCAAATGTGTCTGCAACATGTAATATGATAACACATCCCATGTGATAAAAGAAGTTAAATTAGATAGTATCAACATGTGGATCATGTGATGGTCAAGTGGGACCAGAGTGGTTAATATATTCTATGGTGAAGGAATAGGGGTATCGCATCAAAACAAAATTCCCTTAAGATTGAAAATGACCATAACTTCGGGACGAAGTTTCTTGAACGGTGGGTGTATGTAATGCCCCATAATTGCACACTTAGTAATTAAAACTCTAATGTGAATTAGCTTAACATTTTCATTTGTTTATTATATGTTAGACTTATCTAAGTTTAGTAAGACTATTGTTATGTGAATATATGGACTCCCTATGTGTGGACAGTAAATGGAATATAATGTTTTAATTTATTAATGACAATGAATATGTTATTTCCTTTGAACATTCAAAATTGAATATAGAATATCCATATGAGGAATGTTAATTTAGTTGTTTGCAAAAGTACTTACATGATTATTTGTAAATGTTGTATTAGTGAAATGGATTAACACTTAAAAGAGTTGGGTATGGCTTTATATATATGTCTCATGTTAATGATGAACTATTCCACATGTTAATTGGCTATGAGATAGGAGGATTCCTATATTTCCAAGGGGTACGAGATGTATTAAACATCATGAGTATAATGATGTTATATCAAATTTCATGCTATTTAATTGTGAATTTCAATATTTCTATGACTTGTGGGTGAGTGTGAGTTTTGACAGGAATTGTGACTTTCCCAAAGTGGTTTTTCAATGACGGGACCCCTTAGAACAGTGATGGCACATTATGGTTGATGTAGGGTGTTGACCCTAGTACTATTAGGGGGGGTGGAGGAATTTCCCACCGTTTATCCCCCGAAACCTAGAGTCGTGGGAGGTTTGTGTAGCGCACTCCCCTAGACGTGTGATGACGACTAGCGGATGCCTGTTGGGGAAGCTTGGTCGATGTGGTCAATCGACACTTCCGCTTACGGGTTCTATATGTGGTTGGGTCGTGCAGTCGACGCCACAGTATATTGCAACAGAGGACGGGATGGTGAGGTCAGGAGATGGAAGTAGTGGTGATTTAGGGGATGGATTACTGATGTGATGGATGGTACCAATGATGGATTGGATGGTGTTATTGATTGTTATTAACCATCATGATTATATGTTTTATTTCACCATTATGTTTATGTAATTTTTTCTTATTGTTTCTATATGAATGATTATGAATGATGAATGATGCAGTGTTTAATTGTTCTTCTATATGTTGTTTGAGAGGATGTAATAATGATTTATTAGGAGCATTAAATGTGATTATTAGTACGCACGCTTAAGACGTGTGCACTGACCACGCATACGTCAATTCATGATTACATTACTATGATTGGTCGATCGATGAATAAATTAATATGATTATATTATCTATTAGTAACTTGGTTGACGAATTGATGAAAGCATTACTTGTGTGTTGAAAGTATGAGTTTGTTGACTGGTTTAAAATGATTTATATTTATATAAATTGATTGGATTATTAAATAACATATATAACTATATACATATAATATAAAATATGTCATAATATAATATAGTATATGAAAATATCTTATTTGACTTATGAATGAAAGGATAATATAAATAAATGGATAGATAGGATTTGCACAAATTTTTAGAAATTGGTTGTCATAGTTGCATTAATATGGAAGCATGACAAGTGAGACTTTGCATCCATGTTTATTAATATTTTAATTATTTAAATCAAATTTCTATTTATTTGGAGAAAATGAATTTATTGATTGATGACTATTATTTATGGGAATTTATTGATGGATGAGGATTTTTGGATATAAATATGAGACTTGAGAGTGGAAGGAGGGAGGTTCTTTTTCTCTTGAAGATTATTTTGGTGAGAGTATTCTAGGATGGAGAATTTTGGGTATTTTGGGGTATGAGAAGTTTTGAAGAGTTGGAAGAGTTTGAGAACTCTTGGAAGATTTGATACATAGCCTACTGGTGCATCACTGTTCTGTTCTCTGGGGGTCTCGGGCACGGAGGGCCAGGAGGCCATTTGGATGGGACCGTTCAATGGTTTCCTGGGGCTAGGGAGCCAGCTAGGCCCCTAGTTGGCTGGGAGGTAAAACCGTGGTCCCGCTTTGGGAAATAAAGATGGAAGCAACTCGAGGAGAAGAAGAGGAAAGCTTGCTCAGTTTGGACTCCGTCACCATTCTTATAACGAGGTATTTTTCTTGTGATTTTAAATCGTTTATATGTTGTTGTAAAATTATCATATGATGCTATTGCTACATGATTTATGATGTTAATTTTTGTTGTGTGAATCACCAATGAAGTTTTAAAAATTCTAAGTTATTTGATGCTATTGCAAAATGCTTATATTTTGCTTATATGTTGTTATGGTTACACTTTGCTTATGTGTTGTTTATATGCTGCTAGGGTTACATGATGTATATTGAGCTTGTATTGACACTCTTATACATTTCAAAAATAAATAAATAAAATAGATATTTAATTAGTTTAAAATTCTTAATGCCCTTGAGAGGCATTACATTCGTATACCCACATTAGATCGCAATTTCATAATCTTTGTTACAATACAATCCTCCCTAACCTTCTAACTTGTCAAAACTATGGCCACCTAGAAATGCTTCTTTGTAAGTTTTCTCTTAAGGTACAATAGGCCAAGGCTGGTCTAATTGACGTTAACCATCATCATCATCATCATCATCATCACTAAAATATATAATCATAAATTAACTTTTCAAACTAATCTTAAATAATATTTTAATAAAAATATATTTTTAATCATTATATAATTAATATTGTCTTGAATGTTATATATAATATTCATATTTTTTCTACAATAAAGAAACATTTTCTTTAAAACATAAAGTTTGGCTTAAACAATTTACAAAAGTAAAAGTTAAAGATATAAAAGATTATTAAGAAAACATGTTAAAAATTGAAGGGACTCAATGTTTCATTGTTTTTATTTTTAAAAGCGGAAATAAAAACAATCCCTTCAATTATAGGACCATTATGAGTAGCGTTATTTTTGTCAAATTTATGGAATTATAATAGAAAAAGAAGATCAACATATGGTTAGAATCCACTATAAAAAGAGTTCAATGGTGGGCTAGACGTAGAAACTATCATTCAATTGTGGACCTTTTTTTACATTTGGGATCGTTATAAAGGAGTGTCTCAATAACGAAAAATCGATCTCTTGTGTTGCTTCAATAAATGTAGAAAAGCATTTGACATGATGCCAAAAAGTAATGCCAAAAACTAACCTTTGGAATATATTAGAAGAGCTAAAGTTCCTTCCGAGTTGAGAGTTGTCGCAAAAAGGTTGTACAAGAATGTTATTGCCAAATTTAGGAACAAAGAGGGCTACTTTTAAGAAATAAATTATAATATTCAAGCAAGGTTGTCCCTTCTCCCCTACCCTTTTTGGTATATAGATTGACAAGTTAGAGGTTTGTTTGGAAGAAGCATGTTATGTTGACACAACTCTAGTTGGTATAGTCATCATCATTCTTCATTACACCGATTATATTATTCTTATAGTAGGGAATCCTTGTGATTTTGACAAACAACTAAAATTGGCAAGGATGTTTGCTCTACGAGTATCGTTGTTAAGGCTACCAAAAACAAAGGTTACGATATCAAATAAAAACAGATCATTTATGCTTGACAACAACAACTTGGAGGAAGTGACTTCATATAAATATCTCAGGATCAATCTTCATCACAAGCTTAACTGCAACTATACCACTGAGAAAGTGATAAATGGAGGGTGGAAAGCTTATTATGGACTTGAAAATAGTGGTAAATCAATGGAACACTAGCTTTGAAATAAGAATAAACTCCTATTTAAGAATCTCATCACCCCTATTATCTTATATGGTTGTGAAGTTTGGGGTTGAAATGTCTCTTGAAAATTGTAGAGAAATATAGTGCAAATTCAAAAGTGTTTTTTTTAGTGGAACACGTCATGGGAAACCCTTAGGAACTTCCCCTCATTTCAAGGATGGTACCCAAGGTAAACCGTTTGGGAGCAGTTAATTGCACTCTAACTAGCAAGGACATCAAGTGAGGCCCTTGCATAGACACCCAAGGATTTGACCCCGAGACCTTTTACTTGCATTACAAAACACTCAACCACTTGAGCTAACCCACCGGGCTAAATTCAAAAGTGTTTTATAACTTATAATCTCAAAATTAAAGGAAATACACCTTATCAAATCCTCCTCATAGAAGTGAGTATTTCCCCCATTAAGAGCATGACTATGACTAGGTACCTAATGTACAAAAACAATATAAATAAAATGGAAGAGAAGCGGCGTCTTAATGATTGCTTGAAACTCCAGCCAAAACCACGTGCAACTTAAGTAGGTTGGCATAAAGATGTCAAGTCTTGGCCAAATTATAGGGGAATCAAGGAAGATGTCACTTTGTAGAATAATGATAATATTTTTATTTATTTATTTGTAACTAGGGAGATCAACAAATGGAGTTGAGCTCGTGCTAGCGTGACACATGGTCAATTCTAGTTTGCTACCACTATACCCCTTGGTGTACCAACATTGTGCCATGCACAACACGCATGGCTAATCGAGGTTTGAACCCACATCACAAAGAGCGCCTTAACAGTGCACACTATCGCCAATTGGTCTATACATAAAAGAAAATTAAGATACTATAAGGAGGAGATCAACCCTACTATAGAAGATAAAAACAATGCTATGATTAACCAACATAAAGAAGAAAATCAATATTTCTAAAATTAGGAACCAACTCTCACAATCTCTAAAATGAAATACAACATTGTATAGTTCCTAAAGCATTGTGGGTCAAAAGAATTTGTCATATTTGTGACACTAATAAGGTTAAAAATGAACAACACTTTATCTTCAATTTGCGTCCATACACCTACATAAGATCTCAATTTCAAAATATTTGTTATAATACCGGTCTTTCTAACCTTAACTCATCAAAACTATGTTGATCTATGAATGTCTATCTTAAAGCTTTTTCGAATAGAAATAAAATTCTAAAACAATCTAAGTAATTCCTTATCCAATAAAACAAAAATCATTATCATCATCAATATCAATTATTATTTTTAAAACATTTAAAAACATTAACCATAATTAATAATTTCCAAATACATATTTAGAAATTAGTTTCTTTACAATCATATAATTATATTCATCAAATATAAATAAATCAATTTAACTAGTTTTAGGCAAGATACAATACATAAAGAAGCATTTTCTTTAAAACATAAAGTTTGGGTTTAAACAATTTATAAAAGAAAAGTTAAAGATATTAAAGAATATTAAAATAATATGTTAAAAAGTGAAGGGACTCAATGTTTTATTGTTCTTATTTTTAAAAGTGGAGATAAAAACAATCCCTTTAATTATAAAACTATTATGATTAGTGTTATTTTAGTCAAAATATTTGGAATTATTATGGAAACGAAGATCAACATATGGCTAGAAAACCATTGTAAAAGAGTTAAAGGGTAGAGTAGATTTAACAACTATCATTCAATTGTGGACCACCTTTTTACATGTGGAATCATTATGATGGAGTGTTGTAATAACAAAAATCTATCTCTTGTGCTGCTTCATTGACTTTAGAAAAAAATTTGACACAATACCAAGAACTAATCTTTGGAATATATTAGAAGAGCTAAAAGTTGTTGAGAGTTGTTGCGATAAGGTTGTACAAGAATGTTATTGCCTAATTTAGGAACAATGAGGGCTACTTTCAAGAAAATAATTGTAATATTCAAGCAAGGTTGTCCCTTGTCCCGTACCCATTTTGGTATATAGATCGACAAGTTAGAGATTTGTTTGGAAGAAGCATGTTATGTCGACACAACTCTAGCTGGTATAGTCATCATCATTCTTCTTCACACCGATTATATTGTTCTTATGAATCCTTGTGATTTTGACAAACAACTAAAATTTGGCAAGGATTTTTGCTCTAAGGGTATCGTTGTTAAGACTAACAAAAACAAAGGTTACGATAATCAAATAAAAAAAGATCATTTATGCTTGACAACAACAACTTGGAGAAAGTGACTTCATATAAATATCTCAGGATCAATTGTAATAAAAAAATTATATGCAACTATACTATTGAGACAATGATAAATGGAGGGTGGAAAGCTTATTATGGGCTTGAAAATAGTGGTAAATCAATGGAACTCTAGCTTTGAAATAAGAAGAAACTCCTATTTGAGAATCTCATCACCCATATTATCTTATATTGTTGTGAAGTTTGGGGTTGCGATGTCTCTTGAAAATTGTAGAGAAATGTAGAACAAATTCAAAAGTGTTTTATAACCTATAATCTCAAAATTAAAGGCAATCCTCCTCATAGAAGTGAGTATTTCCCCCATTGAGAGCATGACTATGACTAGGTACCTAATGTACAAAAACAATATAAAAACATGGAAGACAAGCGACTTCTTAAAATTGCTTCAAACTCTAACCAAAACCACCTGCAACTCAAGCGGGTTGGCATAAAGATGTCAAGTCTTGGCTAAATTATAGGGGAATTAAGGAATATGTCACTTTGCAGAATAATGATGATATTTTTATTTATTTATTCGTAACTAAGCGGATCGACAACTGGGGTTGGGATCATAGGGGGTCGACAACAGGGTCGATTCTAGTCTACTACCACTATACCCCTAGGTGTACCAACGTTGTCCCAGACACATCACACAGGGCTAATCGATGTTTGAACCCACCTCACAAGGAGTGCCTTAAGAGTGCACCCTATCGCCAACTGGTCTACACCCCAGGGGCACAGAATAATGATAATATTAAAAATATTTGGTGATGTGTTTGGGATGATCACAGTACCCATGTTTGGAAGTCGACGTTTCGAACCTTTATCACGGTTCATCATCAGGACAATGAGTCGACTCTCATTGTCCTAATGATGAACCGTGATAAAGGTTCGAAACGTTGACTTCCAAAAATGGGTACTGCAATCATCCCGAACACATCACCAAACCTTCAACGCAGGAATCTACGAGATTAAAAATATTATTATATCTAAATTTAAGGATAAAATATCATGTCATAAAGAATTAGAGGATAAAAGAAAATTAAGATACTATAAGGAGGTGATCAACCCTAATATAGAAGATAGAAAACAATTATTTGATTAATGTAAAGAAGAAAATCAGCATTGCTAAAATAAGAACCAAGTTTCACAATCTCCATAATGAAATACAACCTTATACATTTCCTAAAGCATTGTGGGTCAAAAGAATTTGTCATATTGTCACACTAAGATGGTTAAAAATGAAAAGCACTTTCTCTTGATTTGCCTCATACCTACATCAAATCTCAATTTCAAAATATTTGTTATATACAGATTTTTCTAACTTTAACTCATTAAAACTATATTGATCTAAGAATGTTTATCTTAAAGCTTCTCATCTATCTTAAAGCTTCTCCAGTAGAAAAAAAAATTCTAAAACAAATCAAGTAATTGCTTATCCCATCAAACAAAAATCATTATCATCTTTAATATCAATTATTATTTTTAAAATATTAAAAATAATTAATAATTCCTGAATTAAAGAAGATACAAATTTAAAAATTAGTTTCTTTACCATCATATAAAGTATATTCATCAAATATAAATAAATCAATTTAACTGGATACTCAAGCCATAATTAGTCAATTTAGTTTCAAAGTGGAAACATGCATCCAACTATTTGAAACCACATTGTACCCATAACGATTTTCCCAATTTGAATTATGAATAAAAAAATCGAAATCGGAAAAGATAAAGAATGGATCAACTCCGAATTTCAAAAAGTCCGTTGAAATCAAATCCCACGGAGCCGAAGAGCATGGCAGCCGAACCTTCAAATTCCCCATCCAGAACACTCTAGACAAACCGACCGCCTTCTTTAATACATTGCATCCCCAATCCCCTCTCCATTGCAATTACAAGCCCAAGGCCAAGCCATTTCTGCGAGCAATCGAATTCCCCAGAAGAATCTCCCCCGTGTTCGAAGGTCCGACCTGTGGCTACAATGTCTGGGAGCGGAAACGCCGGCGTGGTGGCCTTGCTGGAGTGCGCCAGCAGCGATTCGAAGAAATCTTCGTCATATGCCGTGAAAGTTGCCATGGCCCAGATGCTGCGAGGCGGTGTGATCGTCGATGTGAATAATCCCCGGGAGGCCCGAATCGCAGAAGAGGCCGGAGCCATCGCAGTGACAGTGTCGGAGCCGCTAGGCACAGCTGTTAACAGAATGGTCGATCCGGGTCTGGTTCGACAGATCAAGAAATCTGTTAGCATTCCTGTCATATCCCGTGCCCGAATTGGGCATTTCGTAGAGGCCCAGATCCTGGAAACCGTAGGCGTGAATTTCATAGACGAGAGCGAGGCCCTGACGCCAGCAGATGATTCCAATTTCACGAACAAGCACAATTTCCGGTGCCCGTTTGTCTGCGGCTGCCGGGACCTCGGGGAGGCACTGCGTCGCATTGCTGAGGGCGCGGCAATGGTGAGAACGGCCGGGGATCGATACGGTGATGTGGCGGAGGCAGTTGGAAACCTGCGCTCCGTGCTCGGGCAGGTCAGGAGGCTGCAGATTATTGATGAGGACGAGCTTTATGCTTTCGCGAAGGGGATTAGCGCGCCATTCGAATTGGTGAAATTAACGAAGCAATTGGGACGTTTGCCGGTGATGGTGTTCGGGTCCGGCGGGATCGCGACACCGGCAGATGCCGCCATGATGATGCAAATTGGCTGTGATGGTGTTTTTGTGGATTCCTCGGTCTTCGATTGTGAGGATCCGGCGTCGCGGGTTCAGGCCTTTGTGCAGGCTGTTGTGAATTATAACGATTCACAGATTCTGGCTAAGGTTAGTTCCAGTATGGCCGACCTCGATATCAATAACTATAAGGAATTAGTTCAGACCCAGCCGACAAGGGCTTCGGATTGATCTTCATTTGCGTCTTAGGGTAAGAGAATTAATTCGATGAAGACGTTGTTAGCGAAATATTGTCGGGAAAATAAGAAGTGGTGGCCTGTTGTGTCCGGGAAGCATTGATTGATGAGAATTTTATTATAGGGTTTTAGCTGGCAATTAGGATTCTTAGGACATGCGGGCTGCTTCTACCTTTTTCTTTTTTGTGTAATGATCGGTGGTTTTAGCTTGGGATGCCATTCAATATGGTTTTAGCTTGGGATGCCATTCAATGGATGTTAAGCATAATGCAGATTTATGGGAATCTTTTGGCCATAGTTGTAATCTCAATTTCTCCATTCTGAAAGGAGTTAAAGTTTTCTATCTGTTTTCAATTGTTTTGAAATGTTATCTGGAAACCTTTTTATTGTGCTGTTGATTGGTTGGACTATCACAATATTGTTTGCCAGGGACTTAAGTCTGAGAGGGTTTTCTTGAATCTTGTGCTTCTGCAACAATTGTGGATCTCAGAATGTGCTATCATGGGACATAATTGGCAAATTTTAATTAAAATGACTCGGCTATAATTATGGTTTTCAGATTGTGGTATCATGGGATACGATTGGTAAATTTTAGTTTAAATGACTCCAAAAGAAAAATATAATTAATGGTCACACCAGGATTTAAAGATGGGGTTCAGAATGTGGTATCATGGGACATAATTGGCAAATTTTAGTTAACTGGACTCTGTGAAGAAGAATATTATGGCTTGTCACGGCAACGATGAAAGTTGGATCTCAGAATGTGGTATCATGGGATAATTGTCCAATTTTATTTAATTTGACTTAGCGAAGAAGAAAATAATAGATTGTCACAGCAACAATTAAAGATGGATCTCAGAATGTGGTATCATTGGGACATTATCTGCAAATTTTGGTTAAATTGATTTTTTTTCTCAATGAGGAATCCTCATTTCAGAAGGATGGGTCTATAATTTAGGTTAGGGTTAGTCCTAATGTTGAATGGAAGAAAGATGGAAGAAAGATCTGACACTCAGAAGATCGGGTTAGGGTTAGTCCTAATGTTGAATGGAAGAAAGATCCGACACTCAGAAGATCTTGTGATCAGGATGGTTAGGGTTAGTCCTAATGTTGAATGGAAGAAAGAGGTTAGGGTTAGTCCTAATGTTGAATGGAAGAAAGATCTGACACTCAGAAGATCTTGTGATCAGGATGGTTAGGATTAGTCCTAATGTTGAATCGAATGTTGAATGGAAGAAAGACCAATGAGGAATCCTCATTTCAGAAGGATGGGTCTATAATTTAGGTCAGGGTTAGTCCTAATGTTGAATGGAAGAAAGATGGAAGAAAGATCTGACACTCAGAAGATCGGGTTAGGGTTAGTCCTAATGTTGAATGGAAGAAAGATCCGACACTCGGAAGATCTTGTGATCAGGATGGTTAGGGTTAGTCCTAATGTTGAATGGAAGAAAGAGGTTAGGGTTAGTCCTAATGTTGAATGGAAGAAAGATCTGACACTCAGAAGATCTTGTGATCAGGATGGTTAGGATTAGTCCTAATGTTGAATGGAATGTTGAATGGAAGAAAGATCTGACACTCAAAAGATCTTGTGATCAGGATGTTCATGGTTCAGTTTAATACCCTTCCAGGTGGTTCTCACCCTCAAACCCTGACCTGTGGAATTTGAACAGATGACCTATAGTAATTTAACCTCCAAATGTCAATTACCCTACCACCACATGCTATAAATGGACTTCCACATACAGAACTGTATACGCTACCACTACATGCTATAAACTGACTTCCAAATACAGAACTGTATACTGGAAGAAGCTCCAAATTAAAAACTAAAAAAAACGAAAAACTAAAAAAAACGAAAATTCTTTCTAAAAAAACTAAACTAAAAAAAACGAAAATTCTTTCTATTTCTGTCGAGAAACTCTCAACACCGGTACCAAAAAATTGCACCTATCCCAAAGGAAACCTTAATGTTAAGGAGATTGGTGAAAGGCTGGTTTTGTTAGAAGGGACTATAAAAAGGTTGTTGCCCCTGTTGCTTTTGAACTTGTGATGTCAATGGCCTGAACAATTTGAGAAATTTATGGTCGTTGCCAGTTGTTCTGTGTGTGCTCATCTTGATGGCACCCATGGGCCATCTGTTTGTGAATACATTGATTGCGGGATTGTCAGTTACTTCGATTCATATTGATTGCACACTGCTGTGATGTCAATGGCCTGACCAACTTTAGAATTTATGGGTGTTGCTTGATGTTCTCTGTTGTTCATATTGATTGCATCCAGCTGTTGGTGAATTTACCACGGCCATGGTCTCTATTAATGAGTATTTATGGAATTGTCAGTTACTTCCCAGGTGTTCTTTGTATTGATTGCTGGATTGTCACTTAGTATTTATGGGATTATCAGTTACTTCCCATGTGTTGTTTATATTGATTGCTGGATCGTCAGTTACTTCCCACGTGTTCTTTATATTGTTTGCACCCTGATGTTTGTAAATTTGCAATTGGCAATGACCTCTGCTCAATTTGTGAATTTATGGATTGTTAACTGCTTTCTGTTCATTCGTAGACAATTCGTGGCTCAAAGCTGGATCTCCCACATAATCTTAAGAACCACCTAGCAACAGGCAAACAAATAGTGGAATAAAAAGCCAAAACTGAAAACCATTTCTATTTCTAAGATAAAATGAGTAATGGTTGCATTGTAATTGATTCTATATTCACCATGCACATGTCCATTAATGCTACTAAATATCCACTATTTACTATCCACTGTCCTAATACCCACTCTTTGAATCAAAGAGAACTTAATTAGACGTAGCATTCACTTCAGCTATGTTACCAGGAATCTCTATTTCTTTGGAAACTGAACATGTAACTTACAGTGCATAAGACTGCTGTAACTGATTCGTTGTGCCCTACTGTTTGAATTCACAATGGCAATGTTCTGATCAATTTGAGAACTTATGGGATTTGTTATATGCTTTTCACTTGTTCTTGAAATTGATTGTGCCTTCTGTTTATGAATTCTTGCAGTGGCAATGGTTTGGTCAATTTTTTGAATTCACAATATTGTCATTTGATTTCCTTTTGTTCTTGATATTGACTACTTTGACTTCTTGATATTGACTACTTATTTTTAGGAATGATGTACTTGGGGACTTGTCAATACGAAGTCATTGCTCTGGTATTAAGAGTTTATACCTGTTGTTTCCATGGCGGTCTCTATCAGCATGATGAGTGTTGCACTCTATGGATAATGGGATGGTTTGATGATGGGACAACGTATCAAAGGAAATGAAATTGGTTTTTAGTGATTTAGAATCCATACGATAGTTGTATGAACTTTCAATATCTGCCTTTGTTTATTTAGAAGATAGCTGTAAGAACTTTTCAATATCTGCCTTTTTTTAATTAGAAGCCATAAGATAGTTGTATGGAACTTTTCAATATCTGCTTCTTTGAACTATTCCAGGATTTTATTGCATTATTTATTTGGAACTAAATCTGGTTTATGAAATTGAATTTCGGCTCTACAAAGATTAGAAACCAGAGGAAGCTTAGGCGAGTCATTTTACAATGGCATTATTTAAGGATTTAAATAGGCTTCATCACATCAAAAACTGTGGGCAAATACTGTGTTATCCAATACCATGGGTCTATAAGCTACCAATGATAAACCCATCAATTACTAAATCAAAGTTATTTTAATTATTCTATGATTGAATTGAGATTAATCCAACATTCCCCTTTTTAAACTTTCTTGGGATAAGCACATATCTCCCCTCAAAGCTAAGTTATTCGGGATTGCATGTCCCCCATCACCTACGTCTATGTGTAGACTTAACATTGGTGAACCACCAAACCAAGGGCATGCATTTAAATAGGTTTTACAACGATATGCCCATTTATATATGTGGAACCACTAAACCAAGGACATGGTTTTACAATGATATGTCCATTTACATATGTGATAAACTCCATAAAATTGTTTACAACTGTATGTTGCCAGTTTGTGATGTTATAAAACATCAACATGTTTCGTTGTCTGCGTCCCTCTTGCTCGAAATACAATTACATAAACCAAGTACTTTTCTCCATCCACTGTTTTTTGTCTTTCGAAGTTCTCAACCTCAGTGCTTACCATGCCTTCCATGCTGGGATTCGCCATGGTTCATAGACCAGTGAACCACTATAACAACAAAGCAAACCAAATACATTTATTGAACTAAGCAACCAAGTAATTTGAACATTGTCCTGTAACATTCAAATTTTCGAATGTTTGGTCAAAACACATGGGAAATCACCATTCCAATACATGGAATTCCAAATGGGTATCGTATAGCAATATGCATAACTTACAATCAATGATCACAAATGCACACTAACCTCATGTTTCAAAGCCAAATATAAATATGCAAGACCACATTTAACTTATCAATGAAACACGCGTGGATAGCCTACAACACGGCTTAAACTGAGGGTTTGACAAGACAACTACCCAGACTAGACTTTTACTTTACTTATCCTTTTGATCCTACTTTGACTTTACTTTTATATATTTGATTTCATTGTTTCAGAAAATGAGACTATTGTTTCCTAAAAAGTATATTAGTCTTCTTAGTATGACCTGATACTCCTTGCAAATATACTACTCCCGCATCATTTTTAACTACTCGTGCAACTGCTAAACTTACTGTAGAACCAACTGAATCATCTGCTTCATCGACAACCTCATTAACAGCTTATTCAACTGCCTTAGTCGACAACTTTATAAGACTATAAAGGTCTCCAAAATTCCAATGGCCAACAAATCACCCAACCAACAAAAAGAGATTGTCAACTTCTCCTCGAACATCTTTTTCACCATGAATTTATTTTCATTTTCTATTGGAAAGACACCAAAGTGCTTATATGCTCATGAGAGGGTTTCATCATAAGCATTCCATTAAGCACCTTCTTAGCAAAGTCTACTTGTGGGCCAACCTTCATGTACATAGTCACATGCTCTCACATGGTGAAAAAATATACTACAAAGCTAAGCCCCGTGAAGAATGTGTTGCTCCATCAAACCCATAGTCATCCAAATTATCACAAATGACTTCCTCACGACAAACACCCTCCTAACACTTGATGAGAGCTTTGATGTGAGTTTTCTTATTACCACCATTGTCACTATAATTCTCTATGATATTGCACCTTGATCCTCACCATTCAACCATAAGCTCTCACTATCAACGTATGATAATCATCTATTTGCAGGGCAAGCAAACACCACTTTACACATGTATTTTTTTACTTGATTTGTATCATTGAGTTCATCTTGTTCTTCAATGGCTCAATTCAATACCAATAGATAGTATTGATCTTCTTTTAGGGGATCTCTAATTTCCTACAATGAACATCCCCACAACCACTTTCACACACCATGAGAATGCATTCTGACATATGCATAAAATTGATCTCTAGGTAACACTTTGAGCATTACCAAGTTCTCATATTTGATCTTACACAGATCCATCCTAGCAACCACACAACAATCTCACATCTTCACAATCAACAAAAGGATATGTTGGTATTCTTGTCAATGTTTTCAATTGACGTGATTTCCAAACCGATGTGCATCGTAGATAGACTCGTCGCCAGTGCCAATCTCAATAATTAAGTCCCCTCCCTAGTGCATGAATTTTGGGATCACATGGTGGAACAAAGACCCCTTATAGTGCAACGACTTTATGAATTACCTAGTGCCATTCTTGCAGGTGCACAATGCTTGGAAGTTTTATGTTGTTTTAGGAATTCTTGGGCAAAAGATCCACCATGATTCTTCTAGCAGGTGAGCCCCTAATGAACATGGCAAAGTAAACCTTAACTACGAATAGTTTCACCATAGTCTGATTGTCCAGTCCGAAGCTCCTTCCAACGATCGCCATGGAGACCAAACCATTCTCCAAGCTCATCTTAGCATGCATGAACATGTTGTGCATTCAACCACTTGAATAAATGGGCCACAAGGATTGCATGATATCCAAGTATATTAAACCAATGTTACATTTATCTTATCGATGCATTTATCACCAAATATATGGAATCTAACTTATTTGCAATATCGAGGAAATGTCTAAAAATATTGGGAAATGTAAGAAATACAAAAAATAATCATTTTTTTCAATTTTTTAAACATCTAAAGCAACAGCAATATCAAACAAACACATAGCTACATAAATATAAAAATAAAACTAATACATAAGATGTATAAGACGTGATCACACATTGATACTAAAATATAATATATGTCTCGAGTCATAAGTACTAAGAGGATGATACAAAATCACATCAAAACAAAAATAAATGTATCTCATGAGATGAATCATCATGAGGCATCTAGATGCTACAAGGATAATGCACTAAGGAATCAATGATTCACTCTACCCTAAGGCTAATCTTGAGGCGGAAGGTGCACATGTAATTGATGGGATTGAGGTGGAGGGTGTTGAGGCTAAGGTCAAAGATGAAGTGAGGTGCCTTCCAACTCTTCCCCTAGTTTCCTATCTCTATGGAGGTGGTGGCATCGGTTGTGGTGCACTTTCAATCTCCTCCACATCTATCTCGGTTAGAAGTGGAACATCCTCCTCGGGTTCCCCCTCCTCCAACTCATCAATATCATACTCCAACCAATCAGGGGACTCCTCCATGATGAGCCTCTTGGTCTCCACCCTCCACGAACTTGTGGTGTTCATCGCATCCAATGAAATGGAATTTGTGTCAATGGTTTGTCAACCTATTTCACCGACAACCTAAGATTGTAGTTGGCATAGATCATTTGATTAAGGTAACAGACATCTAACCTCTTTGAGGACCATTTTATAATTAGAGGAGGATGGCCCATGGGTATAAATTAAAATTAATGAAATTATAAAAAATAAAATTTTAATTTGAACATTTTAACATGTGCTTCTTGGAGTGTATTTTATCAAAGACACTCTAGTTGTGCTCACATCCTTAAGAGTTGCAAGCATGACTAAGCACCCGAATTGCAAGTTTATGCAACTATTCTACTATAGTTTGTCCACCAAACATCTACAACATATAAATGGAAAGACAATGAATTATATTTCCAATAGAGTAACAAATAAATAGAAAGGAAACGCATCGGAAATTGTCAGTTTGAAACAAATTGTACTTGAAGCTTACTTGGCATTCTAGTGGTCCTATATTAAATGGCCATATCATAACCAAATGTCCCAGCATTCTTCCTACATATCTCCATTTTTTTGGAAATATTTGAACATTCAACGAGAGTCAACACCATCCTCTAAGCACTTTGGAAAAATACCTCCATCACTTCAACATCAAATTTAAAGCTAGAGGCATAAGAGTATGCGGAGTTGAGATAAAGCCATATCGCATAAATCGAATGAGAATTGTCCGATTGCTCATCAATCAAACTCCATATCTGGGCTTGTCTGGTGAATCCATCCTCCCCCTTGTCCCCATAGCACTGATGGATAGCTTCCTTGGCCCTATCCATAGCCTCATACAAGTAGCCCATTATAGGTTTGTCACCATCAACCAATTGAAGAACCTTTACCAGGAGTTCACTAATGGCACACAACCCTTACACTTCAATCCAAAAATTGTGATTGTGATTCACAAGATGACCTATGGCATACCCGTCAGATTTACCTTTGTAGACACAAACATTCCACTCATCTAAAATAAACATCCTCTGCAACTCAAACATATAATTATGGAGAAACTAAAAAGAAATGAAGCTTGTAGCGAAACACATGATTGCAGGATGGAACAACACCTTGTTCCTTGTGAAATGTGTCATGAGTGTAAAAGAATATATATAGATATAGATATAGATATATTGTAACACTTCTAGTTAAATCAACAATTTTCTTTATCCAAGAAATTTTGCACATGTCCATCAAATCAATTCAATGGATAGCACAAGGAGTCCAATACAAGGTATGATACTTATCCATAAGGAACCTATGACCAATAACATAATTACCAATATTATTCGTAATGACTTGGATAACATGGACCTATCTCCTGGATGAACCCTTCCAACAGTTCACATATTAATCATGCAACATTAACATATATGAACAAATCAATAGATTTGATAAACGTTGTACCCATAGGAAAATTAACCAAGATATTAAGAAGGGACCTACCCTTCCCATCTATCCAATCGTCTAAGGTGCAATCAGTGATCTCCCATGATTCGCTAACCTCAGTCAATCTTTGACTGCAATTAGTATTTTCCCCTTGAAGGAGAGACCCTTTCAAGTCCTTCTAGAAAGGTCCCTTTTACCTCGGGCAAACAATAAGAACGGATTAAAACATGGAATGGTAGAATGGTTTTTCTTGGCAATGTAGAAAAGAATATCACTCCATAGATAGCATCTGGCCAAGAACTTGTCAACCTCTTCCTTCCCCCTTGTTTTAATTATTGATCGAAGATAAATTTGTCCCCGGGCAGTGACCTCCATACCAAGAAAGGTGAGGATTCCAAGGGCATTGTGGAAGGTGTGGTTGATGATTGGGTTTCCCCCACCTCTGAGAAGCTTGTGGTTCCCACATTTCTTGCACCTTTACTTGCAAGCTTGAGCCTCAATTATTCCTTCTGAATTCTCTTACTAATTGTATCAATAATTGATTGATTTATAATATGGACAATTTATGGGGTAGATGCAAGGTAAATATCCACTTCGTGCCCTGCAATTTTGGAAATGTGGTATTTCAAACAACTTACTCCACCAAAAATTATAACCCCGCATAGCTTTCATATTAGGTTTAATCAATTAAAACCCTCAAACAGTTCACCATACTCCCATATTGGGTCCAATGGCTTTGGCATTTTCTAGGGCATTGATTCAGTGATTAAGCCTACGGAAAAAAAAATAAAAAATAAAAAATAAATAAATTAAAAAAAAATAAATAAATAAATTGGGAAATTAACACAAAAGAATGTTGCAATTAAAATATCACAACTAAATAAGTGTTAAATATCCCATTAAAAATGACAAGAAGAGGTATATCTAATTGACATTTCAAACCTTCTATTAGATCTTGAAAACAAAGAAAATACAAACATAATTTTCTTTTGCATACATGGGAATATGGATATGGAAGATCGGAGTAAATTCTCACTCCACAATTGTCGTTTGATGGCAATCTAAACAACAAATTTCATCTTGTTTGCTTGATGGAAAATGGTCAAGGCATCCTTAGAGCTCAATCCCCTAACTCAATTTTAAGAAATGAGAGGGAAAAAACCCAAAACTAGCATTTAATGTGACCTTAACATCATAGGGCAATAAATTCCATTGACTTGCAATAAATAAGGAAATTATCACAATAATTTTAAAATACTAAATTTATTACGATATATTTCGGCAATAATATTTTCGAGACGTTTAACTCATGATATATTGTCTTATCTATGATATAGCACCGATAAGTGTAACATTGAGAATTATTGTAATGGAGCTCTACTCAAGTGAAAGGTTGCCCTGCCTAAAGAGGCATGTGAACATTGCTCCCTGAAGTTCTTCTCATAACATAAAGTTCATTTACTGCCATCTTTATCTTTCTATTGTCTAATATTTTTTGTTTTGCTACATAAATTATGGTTTTTTGCATCTTAACCTATGTATATCATGTGTTGTTTTAAGTTATGGGGCTAAAGAATACCAAATCCTATATCTAAAACTTCAATTCATTAACATACCTCACTACCCTTTGACACTCTAGTTCTTTAATTATTGATTTGAGTGAAAATTTGAAGAAATATTCAATATACTCTTGGATAGTTGTCTCTTTCTACCTCAAATTATGTGCTTGTCTACAAAAACTTTGTTGATAATCAACATGAAAGAATTTATCCTTGATCTTCCTCACCATTTTCTTATAGGTTTTAATCTTCTCATGTGTCTTGCTTATTTTGTCTTTCTACACAATTTCCCACCAAAGTGTAGTATGCCCTTTTAGCTTTATTGTTTCAAAATAAACTATATTGGGGTCTTGAACATTCTCATACACAAAGTATCTCTCGAACTCTCCTATCCAGTCAACAAGAGTCTTTGCTTTCAAAATACCATCATAGCAAGAAAATTCTACTCTTGCATTACCTCAATCCTTCATAAAAGGAATAAAGCATATGGTTGGGTCTCTTTCATTTGCTTGGTGTTCTTCCTCTATCTCATCTTCTGATTCTAAATATGATATGGCTTCAACAACTCTAGTTCTTATATCCTCCAATTCCTGGTTCTTCACACCTCCTTAGGATACTCCACTTTCCCAGTGGCATCCTTGGGAGTTGTTTCATAGTCTACAACCATAATACCATTCACAAACCTCTCTTTAGCACTACCTCCCACCACACTTCTTCTAGCAATCACCAACTAAAACAACCCTTCCTTGCTACCATGTTTACACAAGAGCTAAACTCATGGAACCCAATTCTAATGAGCTAATTAGTTCTGATAATTTTGCAACTTCTAAACTCAAAGCTAAACATAGCTTTAATACCACTTGATGCATGACTAATCTCTATAAGTCGCCAACATAGCTACAAAACTAGTTCGACACTATCGGAGTGTAGTAACTACAAAACTCACGCACTTAAACATTCATGCAAATGCATATTCTGGAGAACTAATTATGAATAGAATTAAGACGTAAACATTTAGATAGAAAGAAAGGGACATGATACTCTTTATTGAATAGTATGACAATGTCAACATGTGGCTTACAATCTGGAGGTCTACGTCTCTCCACAATTCATACACTTATAGACTAGAAAGATTAGACTGCAATTAATCAGACTCAAACTCCCAAAGGCACTTGTGCTCCTCCTCTTCTACGGTAGAATGCTGGAGTTGAACCTCTCTTCAAGAAAATCCATCCCATTTATAATTTCTCTGCAATTGGTCAATTCATGTGGAAGTCCAACAATCCTTGCAATGATTTGTATCCACTAGCATTGTCTCTTCAACTTCCCCCTTAGTCGCAAGCACTAAGTTTCTCTTTAACATCTTTCAAATTGCACTTCACATAATTATATTTTACCTTCCATAACAATCCATAGATCTGTAGCCAAGGAAAATCAAACACCATATTCTTTACCTTCTGCAACAATGGGTGGATTTGTAACAAAAAAGAAATGAATTTCCATGTTTCTTCTCCTTCATAACAATGGCAACCTCCTTATTTCCTCCTATTACACAAACTAACTACTAATACATATTGGAAAAAACCTTGTGGATGTCGATTATGTGAGCCCCGTGATGCTTATGCATCAAATTTAATTACTTTATTGCTTTTTCCATTAGATTAATAAACCTACATTTTGTTTTCCCTTCATTATGTTGTGTAAATCATTTCAATTCATATTTGAAATGTTTATTAGTTAGAATGCATTTAGAGAAAATAACATAGACAATATATTGGGAAGAGAGATCGAAGGTGTCTATATTTAGATATGTTTTCTAGAATCGGGATGGTTGCATTGGGTGCCTCCTCCAAAAATTCAATCTTCGGAAGGAGAATGGAAAGGGGAGAGAGAGGTAGTCCAACCTAGAAAAGGAAAATAGCTCATTGGAAGGATTCTTAGGTTCCTTTAACTGTGGTGAAGATATACACATGCACCAAGTGGTCAAATTTAATGACAAAACCCCTTGTGGCATGAGGCCAGAATCGAAAGATGAGCGATATATCCTTAAAGGAATGGCTTAAGCGGCACTAAGAGCCAGCTATAGGGTAATTGCCACAATTTCACCTTTTAGCTTTCAGCGTGAAGGATATCGGAGATGTGACAAAGTAATGGGGAGGCTTGTCAATGAGACTCGTCGCCAATGTTTCTAAAAAGGTGGTCCCTATTCCTCGATGTAAGGCTGGAGAATTCTTTTATATTTTTTTATCTGGATAAAAATTCCAAGACTACCTTTGGAAATCTATTCGCTTTATGTTTTCAAAGAGATTGGTAACTCCCTAGGGTCCTACAATGGATGTGTACATGTCCTTTTTGGAAACAGGAATTATGGCAATTGGTAAAATTTTGGTGGGTTTGATCTCAATGATGGTCTTTCTAAGGAAATGATAAAATCCAAGAAGGTGTTATATTTCTCACACTCGTACCTTGGATTAATCTAGAATGCCTTTTAGATGCTCAAGATGTCATGGTTTTCATTCTCTTCAGTATTGGGATTGTGATGCATGCCTAGGAAATTGGGAAAAGTATCATTGTTTTCAATACATACAGAACATACTGGGAAAGGGTAGCGTTTTGAGATAATGATTTTCCAAAGAGTTTTATGAAAAAGGATAAGATAATTGTGGTAGGGGATAGGGTGGCTTTTTAGATAATGCTTTTGCAAAGAGTTTTATGGTAAAGGATAAGATAATTGAGGTTCGAGATTTTTTTTGTGTGACTCTAAAATATGGGGAGAATATGCCTCTATTATGTTCTTTTTGAGCATTTTATAAGAATTTGGATGATTTGTGTTTATATAACATTGAGTCTCTTTAGGTGCACCCCATTCGGAGGAATATGTGGGTCGGGAATGAAAAAATAATGAAGAGGTTAGATTGATTCTTAGTGATTGATAGCTTAATTTAGAATGTGTATCAGATTCATTAGTGGGTGGGTAATGGCAGTGAATCCGATCACTTGTCAATGTTCCCAGAAATTGCAAAAGGGGGCATAAAACTCCTAGCCCATTCAAGTTTAAATCTAATTCGATTGAGGACAAGGAATATGTAGATATGGTTAAGAAGGCTTGGATTAATTTTGATGATGCATCTTAGGAGTCAGTAGACTTACAATTTCTTGGGAAGATTAAGAAGATCAAGAAAATCTCAACTCATTCGGATGATAGAAAGAAATTAAGGCACAAGAGGATGCTCTAATTTGTGGAAGAACAACTCAAAATTTTGTATAAAGAAAAATTGACAAGTTTTCCATATCAAGACTACAAGAAAAAGATTGAGGACTTAGAGAGTAGTGGGAGGAAATCACTGGTTGAGAAGGAAGTTGTCTAGAGACACAAAAGCAAGTCATTATAATTGGAGCAAGGAGATAACATAAAATAAATTCATAAATTTGCCAATCATAAAAATAACATGAACACCATTTGCAAAATGCAACATCTGGATGGATCTGTGACTAACACTTTTGAGAACATTGCTCAATTGTGTTAGTTTTCATACATTCATAGCATAATAATTCAAATGCATAAACAAGATCACTAGAAGAAAGACAAAGCACAAAAAAATAACACAGATTTTATCGTGGGAAACCCAAACGGGAGAAAACCCAGCAACCTTCGTATAGAGATGATAATCCTGAGATCAGAGTACAGAGATAAAAGATAAAAGGTGGAAATGCTTTCCACAAGTAGAAACCCCAAAACAACTTCCTTCTCCAGCAAGTGAGAACTTCTCTCTCTCTAGATGATGCGAACTTCACTTGAATGAATGAGTGAATAATGAGGTGCACTTTACCTCCATTTATACAAGTACAAACATGAAAAATCCCTAACTGGGCCGACTTCACTTTGGGGTAATTAATAATTTAAATTTTAATATTTTCTTTTGCTTCTTTTCACCCCAAGGTTTACATTGATTCGTTCATGTGTTTACATAAGCAATTACATTAAGTTTATCTCCCTTAGGAGTTACAATCAAGTACTATGAAAGTACAATAATAATATCTTCCGAAGTTGCACAAAATCCAACACTCCCTCTCAACGAGGAAGGTATTCTTCAGTCTCCATCTATATCACGATCATCAGGGTTTCATCTTGTACATCCACGATGTCTCCATCATATCTATACATATTGAAGGTTGTCCACACAGTCTCAATCCATCGAGAATTGTCATCATGCATCATCTTCACCAGTCCTTCGATGAGTCCAAGAGAATCACTCAATCCTGGATATCTGAGATATCAACTATGCCATCTCTACTATACCATTTTCCACCTGTATGTCTCATCTGCCAATGGGGTCCTCCCATACTTGTTTGAGATCTTAAATGAGTAAATGGGCATGACCATCTACTCACTGTCCAACTCATCTACCTATGATATTTCTCCCATATCTGGCTGAGTACCAAGACTGTAGAGGTACATGTACAATCACATGGCCAACTACTAACTGTCCTACTCATTTGCCTATGGGATTTCTCCCATACCTGGCTGAGTAACTGGACTACAGAGGCACCTATGTGAACCCGACCAATTGTTGATTGTCCTACTCATCTACATATGGAATTTCTCCCATAACTGGCTAAGTAACTAAATTGCAGAAGGTACATGGGTGAACCCGGCCAACTGCTGATTGTCCTACTCATATGCCTATGGGATTTCTCCCATATTTGGCCGAGTAACTAGACTGCAGAGGCACCTGGGAAAAGCAAGGCAATCATATCAATGTCATCTTTCCCTCTCAAGGAGGGACATGTTCTCTTCGACTCCAAGTCTTCCACGAAAGTATTCGAACTTCACCCTGGGAAGGGCCTTGGTGAGAACAACTGCATTCTAGTCGTCTGTCAGCACGTACTGTAACTCGACCGCACCTTTATGCACCATATCACAAATGAAGTGATATTGAATCTCGATATGCTTCGACATGTCATGAAATACAGGATTCACTGACATCTGCACACAGCTCTCGTTATCACAGTGAATCATGGTTGGCTTTGGAATCTGGCCAAACAATCTTGCCAGGAGTTTACGAATCCAAACGGCTTCTCGAGCTACTGTGCTAGCATCCATGTACTCCACCTTTGTAGTACTGAGTGCTACCGAGTTTTGCTTCCTATTGCACCAGGAAATAACTGCAGAACCCAAACTGAAGCAACATCTGGAAGTACTCTTCCGATATGCAACACATCAGGCCCAATCCGAGTCTGTAAACCCCTGCAATCTTAGGTCACAATCTGAAGCATACTTCAATCAATATCCAACAGTGCCACGTAAATATCTGAGCACATGTTTTGCAACAATCCAGTGAATCTGCCTCGGTTCGCACATGAAGAGACTAAGGGAATTCGTAGTAAAACATATATTTGGTCTAGTGTTGGTCAGATACATCAATGAACCAATCAACTGGCGATACATGGTGGGATCAATCAAATCATAATCTGAAGTAGAATCTCTCAACTTCTTCCAATTTGCATCCATCGGAGTAGCCATGGACTTGCAATCCAACATCTCGAATCTCTTCAATATATCAATGGTGTATTTTCCTTGTCCTAGGAAAATCTCTCTCCGCCTCTTCCATACTTATAATCCCAAGAAGTAGTGCATCAATCCAAGATACTTCATTTCAAACTCAAAGGCGAGATTCTTCTTCCACCATACAATAAGTTTCTCATTTCATGTGAGAAACAAATCATCAACATATAATACCAAAATCAGTGGCTCATCATCTACAACCTTGTAGTAAAGGTTGGGGTCTGCATCACTCTTGGTAAATGCCAAGCTCACTAGGAATCCGTCTATCCTTCCATACCAAGCAGGAGGTGCTTGCTTGAGTCCATACAGTGCCTTTTTCAATCTACATACATGAGACTCCTTTCCTTGGACAATAAACCCATCTGGTTGCTCGATGTAAACTTCTTCCTCAATAACACCATTGAGAAAGTTTGTCTTCACATCCATCTGATGCAACTTCCACCCCATAGCTAAAGCAATAGCAATAATGGATCTGATGGAAGTATATCGGGACACAGGAGCAAATGTCTCATCATAATCGAATCCCTCTTTCTGAGAGAATCCTTTGGCTACAAATCTAACCTTGTATTTCTCAACACTACCATCTGCTCCATGCTTGATCTTGTATAACCATTTAGAAGTCACTACCGTCTTCTCCTCAGGTCTCGACACAACTTCCCACACATCATTCTTCATGATAGATTGATATTCTTCCATCATAGCATCCTTCCAAACTTGATGTTTGGATGCTTCTTTGTCAGTGGTGGGTTCTGAATCAATAATGTTGCTCATCAGTGCCACATAACTAGATAACCTCTGAGGTCTTCTGCTTTCTTTGGAAGTGCCATGTGGAGCTTCATGCCCCTCTGCATCCTGCAGTGTCTGATGTGCCCATCTAGGTCTTTTCCGACCTGCAACATCTCTGGGGATATCAACTGGATCTATGGGATCGATAGGTTCATCCTTTTATGCTAGCTCCCTCTGAACTAGAGGGGGAGAAGATCTCATATCCTTTGGCTCTAGCATTTCTTCATCATCGATCTCCATATCTGATCCTCTTCCTTTCCTGACAGTTATCTCTTCCTCAAAGGTCACATCCTTACTGACTTCAATCTATCTGGATCCAAGGATGTAGATTCTATAATCCTTTGAAGACTCATTGTATCCCACAAAGGTTCCCTTCTTGCCTGAAGGTTCTAACTTTGATATTTTGTCCTTGGGCACATGTATGTAGACTGGACAACCAAATATCCAGAGATGGCCCACTTCTGGTTTCGTTCCTGTCAACGCTTCTTTCGGAGTCATGTTCTTCAATATCTTATGTGGACATCTATTATGTACATGTACAACGGTTCTTGATGCTTCTATCCACAAGAACATTTGAAGACTCTGGTCATGTATCATAGCTTTGGATGCCTCCACAATTATACAATTCTTTTTTTCTGCAACCCCATTTTGTTGAGGGTTGTAGGGAACTATGATCTCCCTCTTAATTCCTGCTTCCTTGCATAAATCATTGAATTCTTTGGAGGTATATTCTCCACAATTATCATATCTCAAAATCTTGATCCTCTTTCCTGACAGATTCTCAACTTGTATTTTAAACTCTTTGAACTTGTTGAGCACTTCCTCGGATTCTTTTGACTTGAGAAAGTATATCCAAGTCTTATGTGAGTAATCATCAATAAATGTGATATAGTAATGATATCCACCCAATGACACAACTATCATTGGTCCGCACAAGTCAGAGTATACTAGATCCAAAATCCCTTTGGATCTACTATCTCTATCTGGAAAAGATTTATTGGCATTCTTGCCAAGTGCACATCCTCTACATGTCCAATCATGATCTACCTAGAGCCCTTGAAAACATGTCACAATATTATTTAGAATTGGGAGAGCTCGATAGTTCAAATGAGCTAATCTTCTGTGCCATAATTCACCCATACTTGCAGCATCGTGTATTAAGGCTTGGACTGGTGGAGTGTTTAGTCTATACAATATCTCTTCTCTTATGCCAATAACATTGGTTTTTCTCATGCTTGAGTTCTTGTGCCAAGCATGGACTTTCCCTTCTGAGAAAGCTACTTTATCTCCCTTGTCCTCCAAGGCTGAGATGGAGACAAGGTTTCTTTTCATTCTAGGTACATAGAGTACATCACTTAGACGCAATGTATCATTTGATTCTAGTTGAAGGGTGGTGGTTCCATATCCCTTCACAGTGTAGTTTGCATCATCTCCAAGTACAACACGGAGATGTGAATCTTTCTCAATTGATTTTGAAAGATTCTCTCTATAACCTGTCATGTGTCTAGATGCACCACTATCTATGAGCCAAGTATCACTAGTGGTGGGAATAGTACTTGATAAAGCTGATATGAATAGAAATTATGTGTGATCTTCATTCTTTTGCTTCTTGTGATGATGATCTTCTTCTACATCAGCAGTGGATGCTTCATGCTTCCTTTTGATTTGGCTTCGACAACTACTGGCGTAATGTCCATACTTTTTGCACCTATAGCATTGAACTTGAGAGATATCCCTCTTCTTCTTTTGATCTTGGCGGGGACTTGATCTCCTTTCTTGGTGGTTGTGTTTATGGAACTTCTTACCTTTTCCCTTACCCTTCTTGGCATGGGAAACAAAATCTTGGTTCTACTCAGGTTGAGTGCCATGGAGTCTTTGACGTGCTGCAATCCTTGTCTCCTCCTGAGTGCAATCTACCCAAATCTTATCAAACTTTGGTAGTTTGTATCTACCACTTATGCTTTGGATAAAGGACTCCCAAGATGGTGGAAGACCATTCAGAGTGGTGATGACAAGCTCCTTATCATTAATAGGATCTCCACTGGTGCTGAGCTTGTCCCTGAGTTCTGTGATCCTCATAAAATATGAGGCAATGGATTCTGACTTGCCTATCTCCATATTTGAGAGTTGGTTCCTCAAGGTGATGGAGACATTGATGCTAGTGTGTTCAAACAGCTTCATAATGGTCTTGAACATTTTCCTAGCATTCTTCTTTCCTGATATTTGTGGAACCAAGTGGTCTCTTACTGAATCCACAAGAATCCTTCTTGCTTTAGCATCACTCTTCCTCCATCGGGATTTATCCTCTTCGGCTTCTGGTTCAGGGACCTTCTCATTTACATATTGTAAGCTCCTTCCAAACGATCTTCAACCTTCATACCAATCATCTTGACTGCAGATTTGGTTCAGAAACCCTAGCAGGACCTAGGTCAAAAATGAAAGTTGATAATTTGAAAAACTGAAACCACAAGTAGATGCGCCTTGCCAAGGAGAGTTGAATTGAGGTAGGGCTGATCCAAATTTGTTGAGAGAAGTAGGTCAAAACTGAAACCCTAATTCTGTTGCAACCATAGAGTTAGGTCAAAAACTGAAAATTCTCAGAATTGAATTCCGTCTTCACCAAAAGATGCGCCTTCCCAAAAATGAAATTCCTAAGGCTCTTTTCTCCAAAATGTTGGGTGAGGACTTCACAATATGAAACCCTAGTTCTGACAATGTTCCGCCAATGGCTTCTTCTATAACTGCTCTAATACCATGTTAGTTTTCATACATTCATAGCATAATAATTCAAATGCATAAACAAGATCACTAGAAGAAAGACAAAGCACAAAACAATAACACAGAGTTTATCCTAGGAAACCCAAATGGGAGAAAACCCAGCAACCTTCGTATAGAGATGATAATCTCGAGATTAGAGTACAAAGATAAAAGAGAAAAGGTGGAAATGCTTTCCACAAGTAGAAACCCCAAAACAACTTCCTTCTCTAGCAAGTGCGAACTTCTCTCTCTCTGGGTGATGCGAATTTCACTTGAATGAATGAGTGAATAATGAGGTGCACTTTACCTCTATTTGTACAAGTGCAAACATGCAAAATCCCTAACTAGGCCGACTTCACTTGGGGGTAATTAATAATTTAATTTTTAATATTTTCTTTTGCTTCTTTTCACCCCAAGGTTTACATTGATTCTTTCATGTGTTTACATAAGTAATTACATTAAGTTTATCTCCCTTAGGAGTTACAATCAAGTACTATGAAAGTACAATAATAATATCTTCCTAAGTTGCACAAAATACAACACTCCCTCTCAATGAGGAAGGTATTCGTCGGTCTTCATCTGTATCACGATCATCTGGGTTTCATCTTGTATATCCATACTGTCTCCATCATCTTCATACATGCTGAAGGTTGTCCACACAGTCTCAATCCATCGAGAAGTGTCATCATGCATCATCTTCACTAGTCCTTCGGTGAGTCTAGGAGAATCACTCAATCCTAGATCCAAGGGAATCACTCAATCCTGGATATCTGAGATATCAGCTATGCCATCTCTGTTATACCTGTTTCCACCTGTCTATCTCATCTGCCAATGGGGTCCTCCCATACCTGGTTGAGATCTCAAACGAGCAAATGGGCACGACCATCTACTGACTGTCCGACTCATCTGCCTATCAGATTTCTCCCATATCTGGCTGAGTACCATGACTGTAGAGGTACCTGTGCAATCACGCGGCCAACTGTTGATTGTCCTACTCATATGCCTATGGGATTTCTCCCATACCTAGCTGAGTAACTGGACTACAAAGGCAACTGTGTGAACCCGACCAACTGTTGACTGTCCTCCTCATCTGCCTATGGAATTTCTCCCATATCTGGCTTAGTAATTGGACTACAGAAGGTACCTGGGTGAACTTGACCAACTATTGACTATCCTACTCATCTGCCTATGGGATTTCACCCATATCTAGATGAGTAACTAGACTGCAGAGGCACCTGAGAAAAGTAGGGCAAGCATCTCAATGTCATCATTCCCTCTCAAGGAGGGACACGTTCTCTTCGAATACAAGTCTTCCACGGAAGTATTCGAACTTCACCATGGGAAGGGCCTTCGTGAGAACATATGCAGTCTGGTCGTCTATCGGCACGTACTATAACTCAACCGCACCTTTCTGCACCATATCACGAATGAAGTGATATTGAATCTCGATATGCTTCGACCTGTCGTGAAATACAGGATTCACTAACATCTGCACACATCTCTGGTTATCACAGTGAATCACAGTCGGCTCTGGAATCTGGCCGAACAATCCTGCCAAGAGTTTACGAATCGAAACAGATTCTTGAGCTACTGTGCCAGCATCCATGTACTCGGCCTCTGCAGTATTGAGTGCTACCGAGTTCTGCTTCCTGCTGCACCAGGAAATAACTGCAGAACCCAAACTGAAGCAACATCTGGAAGTACTCTTCTGATCTACAACACATCCGGCCCAATCTGAGTCTGTAAACCCCTGCAATATCAGGTCACAATCTGAAGCATAATTCAATTGATATCCCATAGTGCCACGTAAATATCTGAGCACATGTTTTGCAGCAATCCAGTGAATCTTCCTCGGTTTGCACATGAACTGACTGAGGGAATTCACAACAAAACATATATTTGTTCTGGTGTTGGTTAGATACATCAATAACCCAATCAACTGGCGATACATGGTGGGATCAATCAAATCATAATCTGAAGTAGAATCTCTCAACTTCTTCCAATTTGCATCCATTGGAGTAGCCATGGACTTGCAATCCAACATCCCGAATCTCTTCAGTATATCAATGGTGTAGTTTCTTTGTCCTAGGATAATCTCTTTCTACCTCTTCCATACTTATAATCCCAAGAAGTAGTGCATCAATCCAAGATCCTTCATTTCAAACTCAGAGGCGAGATTCTTCTTCCAGCATACAATAAGTTTCTCATTTCCTATGAGAAACAAGTCATCAACATATAATACCAAAATCAATGGCTCATCATCTACAACCTTGTATTAAAGGTTGGGGTATGCATCACTCTTGGTAAATACCAAGCTCACCAGGAATCCATCTATCCTTCCATACCAAGCAGGAGGTGCTTGCTTGAGTCCATACAGTGCCTTTTTCAATCTGCATACATGAGACTCCTTTCCTTGGACAATAAACCCATTTGGATGCTCGATGTAAACTTCTTCCTCAATAACACCATTGAGAAAGGTTGTCTTCACATCCATCTGATGCAACTTCCACCCCATAGCTGAAGAAATAGCAATAATGGATCTGATGGAAGTATATCGGTCCACAGGAGCAAATGTCTCATCATAATCGACTCCCTCTTTCTGAGAGAATCCTCTGGCTACAAATCTGGCCTTGTATTTCACAACACTGCCATCTGCTCCATGCTTGATCTTGTATAACAATTTATAAGTCACTACCGACTTCTCCTCAAGTCTCGACAAAACTTCCCACACATCATTCTTCATGATGGATTGATATTCTTCCATCATGGCATCCTTCCAAACTTGATGTTTGGATGCTTCTTCGTAAGTAGTGGGTTCTGAATCAATATTGTTGCTCATCAGTGCCACATAACTAGAGAACCTCTGAGGTCTTTTTCTTTCTCTGGAAGCGCCATGGGGAGCTTCATGCCCCTCTACATCCTGCAGTGTCTGATGTCCCATCTAGGTCTTTTCCGACCTACAACATCTCTGGGGATATCAACTGGATCTATGGGATCGATAGGTTCATCCTTTTCTACTAGCTCCCTCTGAATTGGAGGGGGAGATGATCTCATATCCTTTGGCTCTATCATTTCTTCATCATCGATCTCCATATATGATCCTCTGACTTTCCTGGCAGCTATCTCTTCTTCAAAGATCACATCTCTACTGACTTCAATCTGTCTGGATCCTGGGATGTAAATTCTATAATCCTTTGAAGACTCACTATATCCCACAAAGGTTCCCTTCTTTCCTGAAGGTTCTAACTTTGATCTTTTCTCCTTGGGCACATGTATGTAGACTGGACAGCCAAATATCCAAAGATGGCTCACTTTTGGTTTCGTTCCTGTGAACGCTTCTTCTGGATTCATGTTCTTCTTTATCTTATGCGGACATCTATTTTGTACATATACAACGTTTCTGGATGCTTCTTCCCACAAGAACATTTGAAGCCTCTGGTCATGTATTATAGCTTTGGTTGCCTCCACAATTGTACGATTCTTTCTTTCTGCAACTCCATTTTGTTGAGGGATGTAGGGAATTGTGAGGTTCCTCTTAATTCCTCCTTCCTTGCAGAAATCATTGAATTCTGTAGAGGTATATTCTCCACCATTATCAGATCTCAAAATCTTGATCCTCTTTACTGACAGATTATCAACGTGTGCTTTAAACTCTTTGAACTTGCTAATCACTTCCTTGTATTCTTTTGACTTGAAAAAGTATATCCAAGTCTTCCATGAGTAATCATCAATGTGATATAGTAATGATACCCACCCAATGACACAACTGCCATTGGTCCACACAAGTTAGATTGTACTAGATCCAAAATCCCTTTGGATCTACTCTCACTATCTGGAAAATATTTCTTGGCATTCTTTCCAAGTGCACATCCTCTACATGTCCCATCATGGTCTACCTGGAGCCCTGGAAAACCTGTCACAATATTCTTCAGAACTAAGAGAGCTCGATAGTTCATATGAGCTAATCTTATGTGCCATAATTCGCCCATACTTGCAGCATCGTGTATTAGGGCTTGGACTGGTGGAGTGTTTTGTCTATACAAGCTCTCTTATCTTATGCCAATAACTTTGGTTGTGCTCATGCTTGAGTTCTTGTGCCAAGCAAGGACTTTCCCTTCTAAGAAAGCTACTTTATCTCCCTTGTCCTCCAAGGCTGAGATGGAGACAAGGTTTCTTTTCATTCCAGGTACATAGAGTACATCACTTAGACGCAATGTATCATTTGATTCTAGTTGAAGGGTGGTGGCTCCAGATCCCTTCACAGTGTAGTTTGCATCATCTCCAAGTACAACACGGAGATGTGAATCTTTCTCAATTGATTTTGAAAGATTCTCTCTATAACCTGTCATGTGTCTAGATGCACCACTATCTATGAGCCAAGTATCACTAGTGGTGGGAATAGTACTTGATAAAGCTGATATGAATAGAAATTATGTGTGATCTTCATTCTTTTGCTTCTTGTGATGATGATCTTCTTCTACATCAGCAGTGGATGCTTCATGCTTCCTTTTGATTTGGCTTCGACAACTACTGGCGTAATGTCCATACTTTTTGCACCTATAGCATTGAACTTGAGAGATATCCCTCTTCTTCTTTTGATCTTGGCGGGGACTTGATCTCCTTTCTTGGTGGTTGTGTTTATGGAACTTCTTACCTTTTCCCTTACCCTTCTTGGCATGGGAAACAAAATCTTGGTTCTACTCAGGTTGAGTGCCATGGAGTCTTTGACGTGCTGCAATCCTTGTCTCCTCCTGAGTGCAATCTACCCAAAGCTTATCAAACTTTGGTAGTTTGGATCTACCACGTATGATTTGGATAAAGGACTCCCAAGATGGTGGAAGACCATTCAGAGTGGTGATGACAAGCTCCTTATCATTAATAGGATCTCCACTGGTGCTGAGCTTGTCCCTGAGTTCTGTGATCCTCATAAAATATGAGGCAATGGATTCTGACTTGCCTATCTCCATATTTGAGAGTTGGTTCCTCAAGGTGATGGAGACATTGATGCTAGTGTGTTCAAACAGCTTCATAATGGTCTTGAACATTTTCCTAGCATTCTTCTTTCCTGAGATTTGTGGAACCAAGTGGTCTCTTACTGAATCCACAAGAATCCTTCTTGCTTTAGCATCACTCTTCCTCCATCGGGATTTATCCTCTTCAGCTTCTGGTTCAAGGACCTTCTCATTTACATATTTTAATAGGTCATTTTATTCTAGAAGTAGAAGAACCCTAGACTTCCAAGAGATGAAGTTGGAAGCTCCTTTGAAACGATCTTCAACCTTCATACCAATCATCTTGACTGCAGATCTGGTTCAGAAACCCTAGCAGGAGCTAGGTCAAAAATGAAAGTTGATCATTTGAAAAACTGAAACCACAAGTAGATGCGCCTTGCCAAGAAGAGTTGAATTGAGGTAGGGCTGATCCAAATTTGTGGAGAGAAGTAGGTCAAAACTTAAACCCTTATTCTGCTGCAGTCATAGAGTTAGGTCAAAAACTGAAAATTCTCATAATTGAATTTTGTCTTCACCAAAAGATGCACCTTCCCAAAAACGAAATTCCTGAGGCTCTTTTTCTCCAAAATGTTGGGTGAAGACTTCACAAGATGAAACCCTAGTTCCGACAGGGTTCCGACAATGTTCCAGCAATGGCTTCTTCTAGAACTGCTCTGATACCATGTTAGTTTTCATACATTCATAGCACAATAATTCAAATGCATAAACAAGATCACTAGAAGAAAGACAAAGCACAAAACAATAACACAAAGTTTATCCTGGGAAACCCAAACGGGAGAAAACCCAACAACCTTCTTATAGAGATGATAATCCCAAGATCATAGTACAAAGATAAAAGAGAAAAGGTGGAAATGCTTTCCACAAGTAGAAACCCCAAAACAGCTTCCTTCTTCGAGAAGTGCGAACTTCTCTCTCTCTGGGTGATGCGAACTTCACTTGAATGAATGAGTGAATAATGAGGTGCACTTTACCTCTATTTATACAAGTGAAAACATGAAAAATCCCTAACTAGGTCGACTTCACTTGGGGGTAATTAATAATTTAATTTATAATATTTTCTTTTGCTTCTTTTCACCCCAAGGTTTACATGATTCTTTCATGTGTTTACATAAGTAATTACATTAATTTTATCTCCCTTAAGATTTACAATGAAGTACTATGAAAGTACAATAATAATATCTTCAGAAGTTGCACAAAATCCAACAAATTGGGGGTTGGACACATTTAGGAAATTTATAAATAAGAACAAGCGGTTTCTATTGCAAAGGTAGTTAAAATGCCACCTTTTTTTATCAAGTTTTGTAGATGATGTTGTGAATCAAATTTTATTAGAAGATATCAACAAAGATGAACTTCAAGTGAATATTCATGTTAGTTTTTTGGGTTACTAAAAGTGTTTACACCATGTTTGGGGTGCTTCATGAGGTTTGTTGTACATAGTGTATGTTCAGCCTTTGGCTGGTCAAATATGGATTACAGAATGGAAGAAGGTCCATGATGGATTTGCATAGTTGAAATGTCTTGCTCAGTGATTTCTTAACCTTATATAGTTGTTGGTTTTGTATTATTTCTTTAGGCATTGGAGTTCTCTTGACAATTTGGTGGACACCCTTCATGATGGCCACATGGATACTTCATTGGATGGATGATTCCCTACTTTGGAGGAGGATCATTGTGCATCCTAGAGGAGGGCATTAGGACCTAGATGACATGGTATTGCATGGATTTTTATTTGAAGGCTTGGAGTTGGCTCGGGGATGCTTAGGCTAGGACAACATTTTTGCAGGGGGTCATTGATGAAGTGAACTGCATTGCTTAGGAGGATAGATGCAATCTATGGAGGCTTGTGACATAGGCATGTGGAATTACCTTATGTAACTACAACATCTTGAATACCTTATTGTGTACATCACCTTGGAGCATGACATGTGTAATTTGGAGTGTAGCATCTCACTTGTGTTGTCCTACATGAGCTTGTTGTGGCTTGTTTGTAAGGGCTTGGTCCGACATTATATTGTTGGTTTCGCTTTCCTCTCATATATATAGAGGAATGAGAGATTCCTTTCATTGTCATTATAATCACACTATTTTCTTTGTGCTTAGATTTTTGAAGGAAGTCACTAGGGTTTCCTTATGAACTCTAGAAGGAGTAATCAAGTCTAGAGGAGATGTCTTTGTTGGATATTGATACTAGTGGGATTCTATGGTTTACTCTTGTGAATAATATGTTCATGATGATCATTGTTCTCTCTCTCACACACACACATATTCTTATGTACTTGGTTTATCTTGTCTTGGAATGCTAGGGTTTCTTAGAAATTTCTAGGGTTAGGTTTCCACCCTAAGAAGTAAGAAGATTAGGGTTTGTTGATAAACCACATATGTATTTGGTGGAGAAGAATAAAAGAAGAGGACATCTTAGCTTGGAGGATTTTTTGGAGTGATTCTTGCATATTGGATCTCCTTGGCTTAGCTAGATTTTTGTTGATTTTCCCTAGCTAGGGTTTTAGAAAGACAGTGGATTTATACTAGCCTTAATAGAAGACTATGGTATGTACATGTACTTATTCTTGAGTATATAAATGAATTTTTCAACTTTCCATAACTTTTGTAATTTCTATATTTGTATTTTAGCCATGTATGTTCTTTATGTATTGTTATTTACAGTCAAAATGTCTTGTTGATTTGACATAGGTGAAAGGACAATTGTTGAGTGATTTGACATCTAATTGAATATTATAAGGGGTTGATTTTATTGTTGTTATACTATTGTTATTGTTGTTGCAAAAGTGAATTTTTAGATCTAGCTTATGTGAGATAAGTTGCCCTAGAGGGTTAGGACTTATCCAAGTCATTCAAAATATATTTTCCTTGGATTTTTTAGAAGTTTGGACTATTTGGATGTGAAATAGTGTACTCTTTATGTTGTTGTTTTATACACTATTCCACAATGGCCCTAAGGTTGAAAATTCACAAGGTTAAGATCTAAGAAACCTTTAAGGTTAGAGATGATATTTATGTTTTGCATTAAAATCCAAAAAAGGGAAAATTTTAACAAGTCGTAGCTTCAAGAAGAACAACAGTTTGAGGCCTAATGGGTGACCAATTGAGTTTTTTACAAGTTTTTTTTCTAATTTTCTGGAGGGAGGTCTCTTGAGAATTATAAATGAGTCAAGGTATCCATTTGGATTGTTGGTAGCCTTTAATTCAAGCTTCATTGCAATGATTCCAAAGGTAGACCGACATGTATATTTTGATCAATATAGGACAATATATTGATGCAATTGTATTTATAAAATCATAATGAAAGTGATAGCTATGAGAATCCAAGGTATTTTATCAAAGAATATATCCACTAGATAATTTGGATTTCTCTCGAGGAGAAAAAATCATGAGGCTATAGGGGTATCCCAGGAGGGCCTACACTCCATTAAGAAAAAAAATAGTCAGCCATGGCTATCACACTAGACCTTTCAAAATCATCTGACCATGTAAGATAGCTTTACTTAAGATTTATGTTGTTTCATCTAGGCTTTTGCGTATCTCTTTGAATTGGGTTATGAGTTGTGTTTCTTCGATATACTTTTCCCTTTAGTCAATGGGTCTTCTCCAAAATTCTTTAGACATAGCTAAAGGCTCAAATAGGGATGCCATATTTCCCCCCTATTATTCTTACTGGCGACAGAGGGTTTAAGCTGAGCATTGTTGGATGCAAAATGATGAGGTCAATTTTGAGGTGTCAAGGTAGGAGGAAACATGCACTTGTCTCACCTCCTATTTGTGGACGGTAGTTTACTTTTTGTGATGGATCTAGGAGGGTTGCATTGAAGCTCAGTGACATTCTTGATCTTTATTGCAAGGCTACATGTATGTTGGTAAACATATAGAAATCATCAATGTCTTGCTTTGGTCTAGAAGTTGAAGCATCTCAATTTTACTCTCAATTTTTTCCACATCAACAAATCACTTTTGAGAACATAATTAAGTGCTTGGGCTTCATGCTCAATCCAAATGACTATGAAAAGAAATATTTGCAATGGCTCATAGAAAAAGTGGAATAGAGACTTTTTATATATGGTGTAAGTGTCAACTTTCTAGGGATGGTAGGTTGGTCCTCATAAAATCAGTTATTGAGGAAATTCTTGTGTATTGGATGTCACTTGTATTTATCCCAAATGGTGTACTAGAAAAATTAGACAACTTATTTTCAGGTTCCTATTTGCTAGAAAAATGGGGAAAAAAAGGGATTGCATGGTTTAATTGGAAACAAATAGCCCTGCTAAAGGATCAAAGGGGTTGGGGTATAAAAAATATACATATTTTCAACAAAGCACTAGCAACTAAGTGTGTGTGGAGGTTAATAGATGGATAAGAACTTTGGAATAAAGTCATCCAACAAAAATATATTTTTCCTGAGTCAATGAAAGAGTGGATTTGAAATCCCATTAAAAAGTAGAAAAATGTATCAATTATATGGAAGGAAACCATAATTTCCTTTCCTCTTGTAGGGGAAAATTTGGTATGAAAATTTGGGAGTGGAGGTTAATCGATGGACATGGACTTTGGACTAAAGTCATCCAACAAAAATATATTTTTCCTGAGTCAATGAAAGAGTGGATTTGAAATTCCATTAAAAAGTAGAAAAATGTATCAGTTATATGGAAGGAAATGGTAATTTCCTTTCCTCTTGTAGGGGATAATTTGGTATGGAAATTTGGGAGGCATGACAAGGGTTAGAATTGATTCAAACCCATGGGTAGGTTGTCTGGAAGGTTTTAGATTATCTAAAGGTTTATTGAATAACTTACATGTAAATGGCTACTTCTCCCTTAGTTAGATAGCTCATATTGAATTAACCACCTTTTGGAGGTAGGAATAGAAGGAGGTTGCTATGTTAGTCCTAGTGGGTGAAGAAGTTATTAAGTGGGGTAAGCATGCCCAATCATTGAGGATGGATCATGTGAGGAGAAAAGATTAATAAGACAAGTTCCTCCATGAAAGAAATAAAGAAAATGAATATTATACCCCCGAGGTAGGTTATTAGAATTTATGCACTACAATGGAGAATGCTCAAATGATTTGGCAGTGTAAGGACGTCTGAAAATTTAATTGTACCATAAAATATCTTATTTTTTTTTGGTTAGCTCTCTGAAAATAAAATGTTTTAACATGGGACAACTTGCAAAGAGAGGCACAATCGACCCCAATAGATGTTGTTTATGCAAGGTAATCTTGGAAACTGACAACCATATGTTGCAAATTTCTACTTCTGTTATTTTTTAGAAGTATGATGAAATTCTTGAGTATTGGTTGCATTGCCTTAATGAGCTTTTGGAATCTTGTGCTTATAACTTTCAAAATATCTAGAAGAATTAAAGGACAAGGAAACATTATTTGACACCTTAGACAAGGATGTTCAATCATTTTTTGATTGAAATTTTATCATTAGCTACTCATGAGTTGTTTTCTCCTTATTTTGAAAAGCACATTATAATGATTGACTACAAATTACTTCATCAAATTGGTTATACATGTGGACTTGGTATGCATGGTCAGGGAATTGTTACTCTTTCTATGTCTGGGATGAGAACAACGAAAGCAAGGCCAATATATTTTTTAACTCCTTCATTCAATGCAAGTTCCCCTAATCTCCCAACCAATTTTGATTTGCAAGAACTAGATCCTGCACCATCCATTGATTTGTCTATTGATGCTATGAAAAAAATGAATCTTTTACTTCGTAAGGTTCTTTTGTTGTTTAGCAAGAACTACATTCTACACCTTTTTGTTTAGCAAGAACAAGATTGTTCATCATCCATATCTCAACCATATCAACATCCTAATCATAGTGAGAGGATTCACTCTCGCTCTCCATCCAAGAATCGGTGTTATGATTACCATACCCATTGGTATAATAATGGTTCTTCCTATGGATCGAAAGCGAAGAGGCATAGATGGAACATAGTTTGATTAGTTACCACTATCATGATTTATTGTGATTGGGTTGATGATTGTTCATGCCAACATTTAAGCACTTGTTTGAGGTCTTCATGTAAGTGTGTTTCATCCATTGTGTATTGGCACATTCCTACTCATTTTGATTGATTGAAAATAGACTTAAGAGTTTCTTATTGACAATTCTTGATAGTAATGTTTTTGTTGCTTCCTTTTACTTGTGCACATGTGAAGACCATGCGGTGTTTGGAAAACTTGTTGATCCTTTTGACACTATTGTTCAAAAAGTGTTCTTGTTGATTTTCAACACTTGGCTTCATCACATATAATAATTAGTTGTATGCAATATGGTTCACTTTTTTGTATGAATAAATGTTGCATATTTAGCCAATTTATAATCCAGGTTGTGTACATAGGTTGTTAACATAGTGACACCTTATTTCAACAATTAGCTCATAACCCAATCTAATATATGAGATGCTTGATTTTTTTTAAATGATTTCTTTTATTATTGCCAAGTGATTAATGGGTTTTCTATATTTACTAGTTACCTCTCACTTACTTTTGTATGTTCTCAAAGTTCCAAAACTTTCTTCAGCATAGTTGAAAATTGACAGTTTCTGTCTAGACAAGATATTTTTGAAAACATTTTTACTAAAATATTAGTCTGTCTTAAAAATGTGGTATGTACACATATTTCTCTTTTGTATGGATTTCTATTTTAGTAACAAATTTGGTTTACTTTTGGTAAAGAGTTTTGTATGGATTTCTATTTTAGTAACAAATTTGGTTTACTTTTGGTAAAGAGTTTAGTTGTATATAACTAGATAGATCTTCATCTACATCACTTTTTTGAAAGTCCATTTTCCACCAGCACTGAGAATCTCACTGGTTATCATTGCCTTCGATATAAAATTCTTCAGCAAAATATATATTACTTAGTGTAGCTTACGGTCACATTTGCCATTGTTTATTGTTCTCATATGTTTTATTAATGGTTGTATCATTTAATTATATCATTATTTCAGCCTACAATTAGAAATACTGATATTATTTTATCACTGACTGAAATATGTTAAGCCTTCGTTTCTTGAAATACTTCATCCTTGTAGAATGATTGTAGAATGGTTGAAGTTGTAGCTTCAGCTACTATAGCAAAATGCCAGATGAACTAAATGTATTTTAATGTTTTTGGATTCGGATTCATTTACAGTGACTATGGAATCCAAAACTCAGATTCCCTATGTAAAAAATATTTGAATTTGCAGCATACTAATATTAAAACATTGATAGATCATCGATATAGCCTTTAGAAGCCATGGAATGTTTGGAAGTGCGTCTGAGTTGCATGAGCCACTGGCAATACCTCTACTAAGAGCAATAAGATGCAGAATGCCTTTACAGACTTGGGGATTGTGTTCAAGAACAAAATGAAGAAATTGATGATCACCATGGACATGATCAAGCATGGTGTCCAGATAAAACCTCTGCATTGATTAGTGACCGAGACTAGAAGATGAAAGTTTCCTCTGACATACTGATTTGGCTGTAGATATAGCATTGTCCAATTTAACTATGTATCACATTGTAAGTTTCCGGTGTGGGCCTCCCAAGGAATGGTGATAGCATGGGTACCTAATAAGCACAGAATTAAGTTTGCCTTGAGCGTCATCAGCTCAAAAGCAAAAAGAGATAAATGCACGATTATGAACCAGAAGCCTATGTGCTGTATATAATTTTCATTAAATCATAGCAAATTCAAAATTATAAAATTTAAAGTTTGTTAGTTTGCCATGGCCCATAGCATGGCTTGATCATTGAACTTTGCTGTTGAGGTTAGAATATAAATAGGATGAGATTGCAGGTTTCGGTGATCAATTTGAATTTCTTGTATAAGAATTGAATTTTCTATAAGATTCTGTTAAAAATGGGATTTTACATAAGCATTTTGTTATCCTATTGATGTTATACCCTCCATATATCCTTTCCTGTTATGTCAAAAGTTACTAACTTACCACATACTTGTACAATCTCATAATAATGGGACCAAAGTCAATACTCGCCATGTTGTACGTTTGTAAAAGTTTAAAACTGATCAAGAATAGTCCTCATCATTTTCTTCACATCCCTAACGGACTCATCGTACCCTCTTTAGATTGTTTGGAACTAGGACTAAACAAGCGTGCCTCCAAGTGAAATTCCACAAGGAAAGCATTGAAGGACAAAACTCCCAAATAGTTTAACATGCATCATCAGCCTATTCTTCTTGCGATTTCTGGCTTGCATATACAACACCAAAAAAGCAAGGATCGCAAGAGGTGGAGAAAAAATTAACTTGCAATGTCAGGCTTCAGCACAACATAAATTAAATTCAATATGCTGAGATGTACCAGCAATCAGGGTAGCTACTGTTCAACTGATTCATGAAGGTGACTTTTAGGCACCTATGCTATATTGTCAAGTAGTCTATCTGTAGGCTATATTTGGATTAAATCTCATTTTCTCCGTGCAAACTGTGGCTCATGGGGAATAAGCCTGTGACCAAAACATGGGTATCTAATGCATGGACCTGGTTACCGTTCATGAGCTCAGTCTGCATCTGTTATTGGGGTATATTCTTGGCTTTCCTTGAGGCTTTCCTGAAATATTTGACAGCTATGTTACTAAGAAAGAAAGCTCATTGGCCGTGAAACATGTCTAATCTGTAGAGCAGATACATGTGTCATCTAGCCTCTGTCCACCCACGTAAGTCACTGTTAGTAATGATCAAATGAGGAATTGTCTGTTATTTGTTTCACTTGGCAATTGGCATTACCAATAATCCCCACAAGAACACAGCCCATCCATAAAATGATGGAAGCGATTTGCATCCCTCACTACAATTTCCCTCCCAAGTATCTTGGAGATGAACTTAGTGGCATTGTGGCAGTCTCCACAAACACGGAGGTTCTTGACAATTTGGATAGGTGTTCTAGGGGGCGTGCTGATTATACCAAAAGCAATGGCAAGTTTCTCACTGTGGTGAAAGAGAAAGTACTCCTTTTGCTCCTCTGCAACATCATGGAGCACAAAGTTTGTGTCAGGCACATACCCTGCTGCCTTCAGTTGCCCATGCAATTGCTCCAACATTGAATAGATCTCCGTTGTATGTGAGTGTGATCTGTCTCTTGCAACAAATGTATGTACCTTACCATTAACTTCAATCCAGGTACATCCCGTCTCTTTTTTCACTCCCCTGTCTTCCATAAGTTTTCTCACCTTTGCTCTATCATCCCACCGGCCAGCCGCACTGTAGATGTTCGCTAGCAGCACATATGCTGCAGAATCTTGAGGCTCCAGTTCAAGAATATGTTCTGCAGCCTGTTTTCCTAGATCTACATTACCATGGACTCGGCAGGCACCAAGCAAGGTTCGCCACACCATGGCATCAGCTTGAATTGGCATTTTGTTGATGAAATCTACTGCTTCATCTAGGTGACCAGCACGACCAATAAGATCTACAATGCAAGCATAGTGCTCTGTCCTTGGTGTGATGTTGTATTCTTCAATCATAGAGCTGAAGAAGCTGCGGCCTTCATCCACGAAACCCACATGACTGCATGCAGAGAGCACACCAACAAATGTGATGTGATCTGGCTTCATGCCTGACTGTTGCATTTGCTCGAAGAGTTGAAGGGCCTCCTTGGCACATCCATGTTGGGCATATCCCGTTATCATTGCATTCCAACAGACAACATCGCGTTCAAGCATCTTTTCAAATACTTTGTTTGCAGCTTCTATGTTCCCACATTTTGCATACATACTGACAAGGGCACTTGCTACACAGACAGCTGATTCATATCCAGACTTCATGGTGCAGGCATGAACTTGCTTGCCGTTTTCAACGGCTGCTGCTTGGGTGGCACATGCTCCAAGGGCACTTCCAAAGGTGAATTCATTTGGCTTTATACTCGCTCGATGCATCTCACAAAAGAGTTCCAATGCTTCCTCTCCATGTCCATTCAAGGCAAACCCTGCAATCATCGCTGTCCACGAAACAAAATCCGGTTCGCTCATTCTGCTGAACACTTCAAATGCATCACTCGTGTTACCGCCTTTTGCATACATGGTGACAAGAGCACTCCCCAATGACTCGTATGTCTCAAATCCAGCTTTGATTGAGTGGGCGTGGATCTGCATTCCCTGTTCCAAGGCTTTTAAGCCAGCACATGCACCAAGGACACTGGAGAAAGTGAATTGATTTGGCTTTATGCCAGCAACTTGCATTTGACAAAACAGATGGAGGGCTTCCTCACTGAGTGTATTCTGCACATATCCTGCAATTATCGCAGTCCATGACACAACGTTTCGTTCGGACATGTTAGCAAATATCCTGAAGGCATCAACCATAGCTCCAAACTTGCCATACATGTCAACAAGGGCCGTTCCAACACAAACTTGCAACTCAAGTCCAGTTTTGATAACGTAGGCATGAAATTGTGCGCCATATTCAAGTTCAGTAAGGCCAGCACATGCCTTGAGAACACTGGCCAGTGTTACCTGGTTAGGCTTTGTGCCTGCCTCTTGCATCTCACAGAAGAGATTGAGAGCCTCCTCTGCATACCCACTCTGAGAATACCCCACATTCATAGCATTCCATGATACAATGTCTCGATCACGCATTGTGTCAAACACTTTACATGCATCCTCTACCTGCTCGCATTTGGCATACATGCTGACAAGAGCATTCCCCACACAAACAGCTGATTCAAACCCAACCTTCACAATGTGGGCATGGACCTGCTTGCCCTTTTCAATGGCAGAATGACTCGTAGAAGCCGCAAGCACACTAGCAAATGTAAATTCATTCGGCTCTACATCTACGCATAGCATCTGGCAGAAAAGTTCCAGCGCCTCCTCCGCACACCCATTCTGAGCATATCCAGCAATCATGGAGGTCCATGAGACTACATTTCTCTCCGACAATCTATCAAAAACTATACGCGCATCCAAGCGACAAAGGCATTTGGTATACATATCAACAAGAGAACTGCCTACAGCAACACCAAATCCAAATCCAGCTTTAATGACATGGGTATGGACCTGTTTACCTTGTTTCAAATCCGCCATGCTGCTACATGCCTTGAGAACACTCGAAAAGCCAACCTGATCAGTGACCATGCCTGCCTGCAGCATTTGGTGAAAGAACTCAAGGGCGTCCCGTCGATGGCCGCGACAGGTATATCCTGCAATCATCGCATTCCATGTGACGATGTTTCTCTGAGGCATTTCGTCAAATACTTGGCGTGCATCAACCAAACTCCCAGATTTCATATACATGCTAAGTAAGTTATTTCCTAAGAAGTTGTCCAGTGGATGCCCAGTTAGGGTTATGGATGAATGGATCCGTTTTCCTTCTGCCAAATCGTTGAGGTGAGCACACTCCTGCAAAAGAACCGCATACGTTTTGGAGTCACCATTGTTGCATGTTTGCTGCAAAACGCTGTATCTCACTGCTCCAAAAATGAATTGCTTCCCAACCCAGGGTTCGAATCTCTCAACTCTACTAATAAGTGCCAGTGTTGGTGATTCTCCCCTGATGATTGAACGGTTGAATAACCTTGTTACAGAGGCTGTAGTATTCATTGCAACAAAGGAAATCTGGAATTACAAACAACTAAAAGGCTCCGTTAATTGCTTACTGCAAATTCCCTTTTTCCTCTTTTTGGCAACCATCTTACATTATAATTGCATGTCTTCTTCCTGCATCTTCCAAAAGATCCAATTATTTATACACTTGTTTATTCACGATCAAAGAGTGACATAGTATGTTCACGAATTTGCATTACAAGCATAATCTGCGACTGCCATATGTTTGAACTACAACCAGGTTGAATAGGCCACCATTCCTTCCTTCAATACCTGGGGAAGAGAAGACAATGGAGGATATAGGAATGCTTGGCTACTTAGCGCAAAGGAGATATCCAAGCCTGAGCTAGTTTTGAAGAAAACTTGAAAGAGGCCTTAGCAGTAGGGATGAACATATATACTTCTTAAAGTTCTTAAATATAATTGGTGAATTACCCCAAGAAAAAACCCTAATATCAATGGAAAAGTTGGCTTTGTAGTACAAACCCTTAAGTTGATGTAAGAGCATTCTTCTTCTCTCCTAGATCAATATTCTCATTTTAATGTGATACTCTAACATGTTGGTTCCTTTAGTTTATAATTTTATCTATGGTCTTGTATAATCTTGGTTCATTAATATAGTAACATATATTTATGTTGAATTTTATTTGAGAGAACATAAGATCAAAAATATATATATATATAATTTTATTTTACAAGAAATGAAAAAGATTCATACAACAATTCCAAGCTAAAAAAATATAAAGGGAAACGAGAAAGGGATTATATTATCATGAAGTAGCGAGGGACATTGAACATTAAATTAAGAGAAATAATGCAACTATCTCCAAACGCCTTCTTGGATAAAATTGTGTGTGATAATCAAGTATTGGGAAGATATTTCAAAGCTCATCGGTGATCCACATAGTGCACAATGATTGGCCGCCCCTATCTCCAGTGGAAGAAGAAACAATTGAGAAAAAGGCTTTTGGAACCCAACATAATCTTTACAAAGCCTTTGTAACTAATATAAAACATAAACGTGGTAAACCATGAAGAATGAGAAATCCCTCATTGTAAGCATAAATGGAGAGAACAAGAAGGCAAATCTTTAATTCTGAAGAAGCAAGGGATATTGAACATGCAAAATGGGGAGAGAAGTAATTCGCCAATTGTAACTTCATCACAAAATTTTATGAGCACCTCCTTGGCAAAAAATTTGAGTGCAACAAGCAGGTAATGAGAAGGGAAACCTTTAATTCTGAAGAAGCAAGGGATGTTGAACATGCAAAATGGGAAAAGAAGTAATACACCAATTGTAACTTCATCACAAAAGTTTATGAGCACCTCCTTGGCAAATATTGTGAGTGCAACAAGCAAGTAATGAGAAAAGGTCCCAAGCTCATCACAATCCACTTGGAGCACAAGGATTAGCCACCCCTATCCACAAAAGAAGAAGAAGTGGCCAAATAGAAGGCTTTGGGTGACAACATACTCTCTATAAGCCTTATAACTAGTACAAAACCTAAATGTGGTAAACCATGAAAGTCATTTCTTGAAATTGCAAAGGCTTAGTTAGTGTAGGTAAGAGTGATTAATGATCACTGGATAACTTTTTCCTACATGTTGGGATGCCATCTTGGAATCATCAACGGTGATTTTCCGTAAGCATTAGATTCATGTAGGAGATTTGAATCCCATTTGTGATTAAATTGAGAAAAAAAAGAGGATTAATTTTAGACATATTGCAAAAAAATTGTGAATGATATCATGTTTGATTAGATGTTAATTGATATCAAGCTTAGGAATGAAAATATACATTATTCAATTGACAAGTTAGACCTAATTTTATCATAAAAGACTTGACATATTTCTAGTCCAAAACTCCTTTTTGAATGAGGGTCTCATTTTTCCTTGGCGATCCTCCCTAAGTATTTTTCTTATCATAGGCTAATTGTCTTACATATCACATCACCTATTTATTTTTCTTTTAATTTTATGGATGCTTTTGGTCAACATAAGCAAGTGGTGTTATTCATAGCACTAAAATTATGTACGATGAAGTGAGTAAATCTCACACACATAGGAAGTGATCACTCATTTAAGCAATTGTGACTAAGGGGTATCTATTCTACCAAAGTTGCATAAGGTTTTTACTTGGACACAAGTGGTGAACATGTTTGGGTGAGATTCAAACCTTGGTGGAGGAAATACCAAGACCCTCACTTTACCAACCAACTAAGCCCTCATTGACTCATCATGTACATATTAATTGGTTTGATTCCATTTAAAATTTATTATGGCATTCAATGAGGATTTGAAATAATAATTGCCTCTTCTAGATCTACTCTCCTTCACATGTATTTAATTGCTTACTCCTCATGGAAATATAACATTAAACATCTCAATACCAAGATTAAATTTTTTGTTAAGTAAACATTATAAATCTAGCAAGAAATAGGAAATCCTAGGAATATCTACTAGAGATCCTACTTGAGCAAGAACAAAAGAGGAAGGATGCTCCAAAGAACTAACAAAAAAGAATAAACGGACATCAAACAAACTCTAAGTAAAGCATGGTTGGAAGAAGAAGAGTTCTAGACATTGAAGTCTAGAAGTGTCTCAGTCGAGATTATTAAATATACAACATCATGAGACATTCTCCAAACCAATCTTGTGTAGCCAAAATTGATCCTCCCGTATAGAGGTGAGCACTTTGATTGCATTTTGTGTAAAGTTTATTCCTCTTGTATAGAGGTACTTGATCAAAGAAATGATGTTGTAAAGTCTTGTTGGACAAGACTCCAGACTTGTGTGTCAAGTCATAATTATCATGTGAGCCTTTCATATAAAGGTATCCATGAGATGGACCTCTCGTATAGAGGTGGACCTTCCATATAAAGGTCATACTGTATTTGTTAAAAGCATTTTATGTTGTGTGATGTATCATTAACCATGATCACCGGATTGCTATTAAGTCTCCTTTAGAGATTGATCACCTCTAAAGTGAATTACTTTAGCATATGATCATTTGGTCCAAAATAATATAATATGATCACAGCATCTGATCATTCTTCTTAGTATAATGTAATGTGATGGATAATTAAATAGCACATATTGACCATGCAGTAAGAGATAAAGAAATAAAACATAAAACATAAAGATCAAGAGAATTTGAAATTTCCCATGCATACACTTTAGTTAAGTATCAATGTATGCCTCAATCAATGCTTCATTTAAAGCATCAGTTAAAGATATGCCTCAATTAACTAAAGAACTCACAGTGGTCACTTCAAGTAAATCAATCAACGTAATTTCAATTAACTAAGTGTTAAATAAGAAGGAATAGTTAACTAAAGTGTTTTCACTTTAGTTAAACTAAAAGACGACACTTCAGTTAAAGAGAGTTAACTAAGTGGCAACAAAGAAGATCTAGTTAACTAAGTGTTATTGCATGACAACACTTATGTTAAACTAAAAGATGACACGTGAGTTGTGACACTTGCATGTCGACACTTAAGTTAGCCATCTAACTAAGTGGGCAAACTTTCAGTTAAGAGGCAAGTTCATCCTAAATGACAACTCGACGAGATAAAGCACTATATGAGAAGTGGGGCACACCTCTGCATGCAATATTAATACATACATTTTGAGGGCGAGTTCATCTTGAAGTTAGAAGATAAAAATAGAAGAGAAGAATGTATAAATATATTACACGGGATTGATGAATTCAATGTGAAGCGAACTCTCTTCTCCATTGAAGGCAAGGCGCTTCTCTTTATGCAGGGTATTGTTCGTGCTTGTTATTGTTGTGTTGGGCACACATCCGATTGATCACTCTTCTCTATCGCTTATGTATCTTCATCAAGAGTGTTTGGTGATATCTTATCTTCTTAAAGCAATCTGCTATGTTGTAAAAGAAAGCATTCTCTGCTATCCATTATATTATACTGAGAAGAATTGATGGGGTTTTTGTTCTCATAATTTTGAGGATTTTCCTTGGGGTATATCTTGTGTTATGGTTGTATGAATTTCTAGGATTGAATTGTCTCATTGATTCAAGTCTCTACATCTAAGAGAATTAAAGATCAAAGCTCAACCAAATTTCAACATGGTATCAGAGCTCAGGGCGTGAAGGAGCTCAGTTTTCCATTCCAGTTAGAGCCTACATTAATCCTGAGAAGTTGAGAACAAGATTTGAAGATTATGGCATCAGTATCTATACGACTAGAAGACCGTCTTGAGGGCACATCAAACTTCAACACTTGGAAGGATAGGATTCTCAACATCCTAGAGGAACATGACTTGGATGGCTACGTATCAACTGTAGTGGAGGATCCTACATATAACGCAGGGCACATCAACTTCAAGAAGAATCAATCTAAGGCCAAACGGATCATCTATGATTCGGTAAAAGATATCTTGATGCATGTGATCACACCATTGAAGACCGTGAAAGAATGTTATGGTACATTGACTAATCTATATGAGAAGAAGACCCCGAGTCAAATGAGGGAATTGAAGAATAAGCTTCGAAACTTAAATATAGAGACGGATGAAACAGTGGCCTCCTTATTCTCCAAGATCTCTCAAGTAAGAGATCAGCTTGCTAGTATTGGAGTAGCGGTGGATGAAGATGATCTTCTCCAAATCGATATTGATGGTCTCCCATCCTCATGGGAGAAATTCTTAGCTGTGGTAAATGGTTAAGAGGTACAACCTAACTTCGAAAGGTTGTGGCATGACTGCCCCCAAGAGGAGGGGAAAATCCAAAGCAATTAAGTGTGCATCAAAGAATAAAATATTTCCCTCACGGCAAGAATGTAGAAAGGAAAGAAACCCTTCTTCCAAAAGAAGTTCTCTCATCCAAAGAAGGAGTTCAACAAAATATTTGACAATTCAAAAGCTAGATGATTTAATTGCAACAAGAAATACCATTTCTCAAGAGAGTGCAAAGCAAAGCACAAAGGAAAGTTTCATGCTTCTACCGCAAAAAGCAGAAAGGAAATTTTCATGCTTCTACTGCCATAGAAGATGAAATCACTCAAAAGAATGCATCTGAATAAAAAGAGACAATAAGGGAGTATCATCTTGTCTCCACAAGGGATTCACTCAATAAACCGCTATCATAGCACATTCGTTCGTGGCATATGAAACAATACCCCTAATTTCACTAAATATTGGAAAATACCTTCCAAAATCATTTTTTTAACCCCCTCCCAATATGCCTTCCCAATTTAAAAAAACTCTTATTTTCACTAGATATTGTATGTATCAATTTTTTCATTAACATTTTTATACCCCTTTATATATCTACCTAGTATATTGATATGATACCCCTCTTATGACCCCACATGCATTCTACAATGCACCTTACTTCTTTCGATGTATATTGTGGATGCACATTACTTCACCCACAATGCAATTACTCAACCACATATCATTATGATTTGCAACATCTAATGGTCTAATGAAGAGATAGGAGATCACTTCTTGTATGTCACTAGAGCCAATGCACATAGTACAACATTTATATTGCATGTTGTAATTCCCCAATCGCTGACTAAGCTTGTTGTGGGCTAGGTATCAAATCCCCCAGAGCCTGTAACAAGCTCTAGGAGGCTGACTAAACCTCCCAAGGCCCGTAATAGGCACGAGTGGTTGGGTATTCAAGCCCCCAAGGCCTATCGAGGGCCTATAAAAGGCCCTAAAGGCTTAAAGCCTCCCAAGGCTATTGGTAACAACTGGCTGAGTGTCACATCCCCATTTTGACCCTTGTAATATTTTGGGTTATAATGTAAATATTGTATGCATATTATGTATGATTCCTAGCGTGGAGCTCAAGGCCAAGGCCTCGCTAGTGAACGCTCGACCTTGAAGAGGCAAGTATTGGATATTATGCTACCCATGTGCTAGTGAATCATGGGAATTATAAATATGCATTTTAATATAAATACTCACAACTAGCTATGCAATGCAACAAGAGATGGGGGCATGATATTACAAGGAATTGGGAGGGAAATATTCAAACCCTTAAGCCAGTGAAGTCAAGCCAAGTGTCAATGAGAGAACCTATCAACCATCAACTACCCATGTTGATTTTGGTGCCCAATCATTCATTTCTCCCAAGATTTGGGTGAAGTAGTTAATGCCTTGGGGATTGGGGAGGTATGGTTGTCCAAATTCGAGTATGGGCAAGCCACCCTCATGGAAAATCGTGTTTCTCCTTCTTGGGCAAGAAAACACCCATGAATTGCCTTCCCAAGCCATTATTCATGACCAGACTTCACTCTCTCACGTTTTTGGAGCTTGTTGGGCGTTTCTCTCATGGAGTACATTGTAAATTCACTAGTTTTCAAGCTGAGAAGGGCGTTTTTGTGATGGTTGGACTGTGCGGAAAGAAGAGAATCCATTGGGAAGCTCAACAGATAAGTTTGATAACTTGTTGTTTCCTTATTGTTTTGAAATCGTTTTTGAATTTCTAGATTTGGTTTTCATTAGGGAAAAATTGTTTTTGTGAACCCAGCAGTTATCTCCTACCTCAGAAATCGTTTTTGAATGTTCCCATCAATTGTGTGACTGTGTATGTGTCAATTTCGGGTGCCAACCTGTCACGGTTTTGCCCAAAAATCGTGTTGGTTCCCTGCTGCTAGTTAATGACTTTGTGAAGGTCGTTTTGGCCCTTGAATTCCCAAGCCGTTGCCCCCTCACGTAGTCTGAGCTAGCTAGGGGTTTTCCCATCCCATTTTTTTATCTATCTCCTGCATTTTCCATGCCTGGGAACTCGTTTTTGTATTGTACAATGGCTGGTAGGAAGGGAGCCACGAATTTGGGGTTTATGGAGGTCATTTTTGTCCCTTGAGTTCCCACAAACGTTTTCTGGAAATGGTTTTGCTCTCCCAGGGTGATTTCCCCAATTGCCATTTCATTTTTGGTTACCCAACGTTTTTCTTCATGCCCAGAAATTGTGATTTTTCTGTTATGAGTATCCATGCTCAGTTTTGAGTTGCTATGTGTTGAGAAAGGTTGGGGTTGAGATGGGTATCCATTGCTTTGGGCTGTGATGAGCTTGAGAGTCCCCTTTTCCTTGTAGATATCATGCCCAACTCGGGGGTGGTCTCTGAGTGCTGAAATAATACAGGCTGGGCAAAAACCTCTGGTTGGGAGGAACATTGCAGTGACATAGCTAGTTGTGTGGGACAATTGCACGACAAAGATAAGTGTTTTCTATTTATGTGTTTTGCCCCTGCAGTGTTTAAATTAAATGACTGTTACTGATATATTGAATGCATATGAAATTATGTGTGTGGATGAGTTTATCTCTGTTGTGCATGTTTGTTGAATTTACATCTGCACACATGTTTTTTTTTTAATTGTATGAATCTAATGAATGGGATGAGTTTGTTTAAAAAGCCCCATAGATTGGCTTCATGTTCCCTCCCTTGCCTTGGATGGATGGGTGGGTATGTGACAGATGGTTTCAGAGCTTAAGGTTCAACACTACGATTGTTGGGCCCTTCATAGAAATATAAATCATTGTGTGTATATGTATGTAGTATTTGAAGTTAAAATTAATTAGAGAAACCTGAAGATCTCATAGCTTCTATTTGATTAAGATGGGAAATCATTCCCATAACTGTTTTGGGGATCATTGCAAAATTGCTTGCGTTGATTTCATCTTATGAAAGTGAGGAAGGAAGGAGAAAATCCCTTTTTAGGTTGAATGCTTACTTACACTGTTTCTAATGCAGTAGCATTCTATTTTGTATTTGTTGATTGCCCCATGAAGGAGAGAAGGAAGCGCAACCTCTTGTTATCCTTATATTATTTTGCTGTTTTATTTTGGCATAGCGAGGTACAAGTTCTTGGCATTCTTTGACTATTTTTATGCGAGTTTGATCTGTAGTAGCTCACCTCTGTAAGGAAGCGAAGCAAATATTTCCAGAAAAATTCTAACTGTTTTTGAAAATCTGAAAATTCTCTAAGTATCTGCTGCTAAGGCTGCGACGACGGAATTAACGATAAGTTTTGTGCGTGGCGGCAACAATTTTAACTTTAAAATCTGTGATGCGTGCGGTGAAAGTAACGTTAAATTCTATGACACTGGCGGTGGATCTAAACTTAAAATTTGCGCGCGGCGGCAATTTTAGGCTTAAAAGTTGCGATGGAAGCTTGCGCACAACAGCGATTTTAGCCTTAAAACCTGCGATGCGGTCGCAGCAATGAAGGCTTGCGGACAAAGAAGTCAAGGTTAACTTTCTGCGTGCGCGGCGCCAGAACTAACGTTAACTTCTGCGTGAACGGCACCAGAATTAACGTTAACTTCTACATGCGTGGCGACAGAATTAACGTTAATTTCTGCGTGCGCAGCGGCAGAATTAGCGTTAATATCTGCGACACACGCGGCGGCAAAACTTGCGATAAGAGTCGCGCCACCCGCGGCAATTTTTATGTTAACATCAGCGCAATGGTGGCGAAAATAACCTTAAGATCTGCGATAAGGGCGGCGAATTTTAGCTTAAAATTTTGCGACACGGGCGACGCCTTTTAAGCTAAACATTCGCGACACCGGCATCAAAAATAACAACAAGATCTGCGATAATGGTGGCCATTTTATCCTTAACATTTGCGCCAGCGGGGAAAGTCTATGATTGGACAAAGTTGTCAATATGGGATTTTCCACATACATGCAAATAATTTATAGCATTATAATGAAGCTAATAGTTGTGTTTATAAACAGATTTTGCAGAATTATAGCCACATCAAGGCAGCATTCCAAATAAGTGCAGTTGGGAAGTTCTGGTCTTGGTTAGGCCAAGAATATCAACATCATGAATGATGCACAGGATCCCTATGAGCCGGAGATAGATTCCATGGGGGAAAACATACATGTTGAGAATGCTGAAACAAAATCTAATGGGAGCAGAAAGCCAAGAAAATGATCAGCTATGATGTGGAGGAGGAACTCCATGTTATGATGAGGAATGGGAAAGGGAGAATTCCTTAACTCCTCCATTGTTATTATATTTATATTCCCTAAGTTTATATACTGAAAATTATGGCATAGGAATGCTGAAAATGCAAGAGAATAATGCATGTGAATTTCTTATGCATGAGTATGATATTGCATATCGGTAAAATAGTGAGGTTTCGCATATGCAATGAGCCACTTAAGATAATGATTTTGGTTGCTAATAATTAGTTGTGTTCGCATTGGTTATAGGACCAAAGGCAACTGAAGCACGACTAAAGATGAGGATGATGTTGTTGCACGTGACCAGCGACCTTATGAAGAGAGGATGGTGCAACAAGTCCGTGATCATGATGTTGGAAAAAGGACTGAGTAGCCTTGGTAAGACGCCAACTGATCAGGTAACATCAAGCGATGTTAATAACATCCATGCAGATAATGGTTAATTGCGCTTAATTGCATGAATGTTGAAAGAGGATTTGGTGAGATACCTTCACTATGATTAAACTATGTTGAATTGTTTGCATGTGGTATTGAGTGCCCGAATGGGACGTGAACCTATCGAGTATGGTGAGGTGTGGAAGAATGATTGCATGAAGAAGTTTCAGATTCCAGGTAGAAAAGTCTTACGTATGGCAATGAGGATAAGTCCATAGTAGAGACCAGGATTTACCATGTGCAGAAGCCAAAGGAAGACACATTGCAGGAAGACCAGGAGTGATGGCCTGCAAAATCCAAACTAGATGGGAAAGACCCCATGCTTTGGAAATGGGTTTCGGGTGAAACGCCATTGATAATATCTCATCCAAACCACATGTCGGTAAACCATGAGAGTGAGATGGTAGAGCTATGCCCAAAAGGCATGTGAGATACATCTACAAAATGAATGAGTATTCTGTGACCCTAGACAAGAACATGCATGTCTAAATTATTAGGGTTAATATGCAGAGCATGCTCTATCTTATTTATATCATTGCAGACTGCTTGAGTATGATTAGGGCCTACATGGCGCACATCGAAAAGGGGGTGCACACCTTTTCTGGTGCTGGGTCATGATAGGGTTTCCAATATTGACTACACCCTTAAGGGAATGGACGCATTCCTGGTGTTTCAATACTTGATATTGAATGATATGGATTATGGTTACAAAATTCAACAGCAATACTAATGAGCTTGCTTATCCTTCTTGTGTTGTCAGCCTACATAGATGCAAATTGATACTACACATTAAGAGGGAAAGTGAAGAAGGGTACGCAAAAGGACTGTGCAGGAATTGGTAACATTTCTATGCTCACACGAAATATTACCAGAAGGGATGGACAAGCCCGAAGAGCTGTGTAATAAGAAGAGGTAGCATCCTTGTGTGAGTGGGGTCATGCTAACCTGCAGTCGAGAAAGTCACCTATAAAGTTCCTAAAAGGAACCACCGATTTGCACCAGAGAAGGAGTGATGTCCTTGTATGAATGAAGAGTTGTGTGTGTGAAGGGTTTTGGTGCAAGAAGGTGTGGTGACATTGGTGAAGGAATAAAATCTCTATTGGGACAGCAGTAGGAGGGTGGGCGCCAAGACAAGCTGAAAACCCTGAGATGCCTATGTCTCCATAGTAGAGCCTTGACCTATAATGGTCAGGTGCCGCAGTTTCCTTCCATTGGTCGATGACCCAGACAAATGTGTTGGCTTGGCAATGGAGAGAGACAACCAGGTATAGGACGGGTTGGGTACCACCAAATGCTTGGTAAATCCAGTCGGTGTGAAGGTGTACTGGTGAAGCATTAACTACATCCAAGTCCATAGGCAAGCCCAAGGCTTGCAAAGCGAAGCAGGATCCTGTGGACCAAAGGGGAAACGCACAATACATATAAATATTCAATTTCATTTATGTCTTGTTTGGAATAATGAAGATTTCAGGTATAAGTCTTCTAACAGCTAAGCCAATACACTATTGTTTCATTGCAGGAAAGCAAGACCTTGAAAGCGCTATAAAATTACTGGTAAATCCAAAGATTAAATGAGTGGGCGATATAAAATTATTGATAAATCCAGATAGTAACTAGTTGGGCATTCACTACTTAATATTGTGAAACAGCGTGTATGCTAGCCCAATACCCCTTAAATAATTGATAAAATCAGTCAGCGTACTGGCCTGGCATTGCCTATTTGAATGATCATGGAGTATCCTACGTGCTGGCCCAACATTCATAATTGAATCCACGGGAATCCAAGGCTTGTAAAGCAAAGAAGGATCCCGTGGAATAAAGTGAAGACATCCAATACAAATAAGTATTTGGTTATCTTGCAGCTTCTTGCTTATGAATATACGTGTGTATATGATTTGGTTATGATTTCTCAAACTCTTGTTTAGAGAAAAACCTTATGAAATAAACTTAAACATGTGAAATGATTCAATGTTTGAGTGTAGGTATTGTTGGAAGCAAGGACCAGGAAGGCATCATAGGGATGCATATGGACATATGACCATCCTAAAGAGCTCAATATGAGCAGTAATAAAAGATGGTGCTAGTGAACATGAGTGGGTCCTAGCAACCAGAGGTTCTGTAAGCATAATGGGAAGGGGTACCCAAGTTGAAAAGCATTAGACAGACCTTAGACACTAAGTGTCATAGCCAATAAAGGGAAATTCAAGCATTCACATTAAAGTGAAAGAGACTAAGAAGCATGAAACCACAGTGATGGCATAGCTCCGTAAATAAAACAAGACTAAGAGGAAGAAACTCTTACTCTTCTCTTTCCTATTTATTGATGCATTTATAAAACAAAGAATTGTTGAATGCATGTCATGACTAGAAGAAGAATGTGTTTATTTGCTTGAATTAAATTGTGAATGCTAAAATAGTTATTTCACTGTGAAAGGATGAACATGAAAGAGATCATGTGTATGTTGGGAAAGCATAAAATAAAAATAAAAAATTGGAAGTCACATGAGTGAAGCATGGACGTTCCATGTCAATTGGAAAATAATTGACTAATTTTAATGTTCATATTATGCTTGTCCTAACAAAGAGTTTCCATGATAAATTTCATATGGAGAAATTGAAACAATTGGTTGCAGCCGACACAAACAAGTGGTGCTAGCAAGCAAGTGAGGAAAGTTGTGCGCATTGACAATGGCCGCAAACCAAGGGCTATTGGACTTAGATGAAAGTCTTCTTCAAACAATTTCCAAGACCCAAGAAAACCTTGGAGAGATACTCAAGCTACAAAAGCAGCAGAATGCAATGAACCACAAGGTTTTGCAGGACTCTATTCGTCTGCAAAAAGAGGTAAAAAGTATTCTGGGAGAAATCAGTAAGGGAAAGGAAAGTGGACCAATGATGAAGCATTCGTCCTATCACCCCATCAAGAAATGCCCAAGGTTGGAAGAGAGCAAGAATGCTGACAAAGGAAAACAGAGGCAGCCATCTCCAATAGAATGTTGGGGATGTGGAAGAAGCCACCTCCTCCACAAATGTCCAGCAAGGGGTAACAAGAAAAGCGACGGCCAGCAGGAGCAATGTGCAAGGGTTCAAGAACCTCACCTTTACATCTCCAATCAATGAAATGCAGGACAGACCTGCCACATTTTGTGAATTTTGGACATGTATAAAGCGTGTATGTATTCCTAGGTATTGGAACACCGAGGACGGTGTTATTCCAAGGGGAGGGGAATGTCACATCCCCATTTTGACCCTTGTAATATTTTGGGTTGTAAAGTAAATATTGTATACATATTATGTATGATTCCTAGCGTGGAGCTCAAGGCTAAGGCCCCGCTAGTGAACGCTCGACCTTGAAGAGGCAAGTATTGGATATTATGCTATCCATGTGCTAGTGAATCATGGGAATTGTAAATATGCATTTTAATATAAATACCCACAACTAGATATGCAATGCAACAAGAGATGGGGGCATGATATTACAAGGAATTGGGAGGAAAATATTCAAACCCTTGAGCCATTGAAGTCAAGCCAAGTGTCAATGAGAGAACCCATCAACCATCAACTACCCATGTTGACTTTGGTGCCCAATCATTCATTTCTCCTAAGAGTTGGGTGAAGTAGTTAATGCCTTGGGGATTGGGGAGGTATGGCTGTCCAAATTCGAGTATGGGCAAGCCACCCTCATGGAAAATCGTGTTTCTCCTTCTTGGGCAAGAAAACACCCACTTCCTTCCCAAGCCATTATTCATGACCAGACTTCACTCTCTCACGTTTTTGGAGTTTGTTGGGCGTTTCTCTCATGGAGTACGTTGTAAATTCACTGGTTTTCAAGCTGAGAAGGGCATTTTTGTGATGGTTGGACTATGGGGAAAGAAGATAATCCATTGGGAAGCTCAATAGATAAGTTTGATAGCTTGTTGTTTCCTTATTGTTGTGAAATCGTTTTTGAATTTCTAGATTTGGTTTTCATTAGGGAAAAATCATTTTTGAGAACCCAGCAGTTATCTCCTACCTCAGAAATAATTTTTGAATGTTCCCATCAATTGTGGGAGTACGCTATAAATTCACTGGTTTTTTTAATTATGCTCGCAGCGGCAGAATTAACGTTAACTTCTGCGTGCGCGGTGCCAGAATTAACGTTAACTTCTGCGTGCGTGGCGACAGAATTAACGTTAATTTCTGCGTGCGCAGCGGCAGAATTAGCGTTAATATCAACGATGCACACGGTGGCAAAACTTGTGATAAGAGCTGCGCCACCCGCAGCAATTTTAATCTTAACATCCGCCCAATGGCGGCGAAAATAACCTTAAGATCCGTGACAAGGGTGGCGCCTTTTAAGCTAAATATCTGCGACACCGACGACAAAAATAACAACAAGATCTGTGACAATGGCGCCCATTTTAGCCTTAACATTTGCACCAGCGGTGAAAGTCTATGATTGGACAAAGTTGTCAATATGGGATTTTCCACATACATGCAAATAATTTATAGCATTATAATGAAGCTAATAGTTGTGTTTATAAACAGATTTTGCAGAATTATAGCCACATCAAGGCAACATTCCAAATAAGTGCAGTTGGGAAGTTCTGGTCTTGCTTAGGCCAAGAATATCAACATCATGAATGATGCACAGGATCCCTATGAGCCGGAGATAGATTCCATGGGGAAAAAAATACATGTTGAGAATGCTGAAACAGAATCTAATGGGAGCAGAAATCCAAGAAAAGGATCAGCTATGATGTGGAGGAGGAACTCCACGTTATGATGAGGAATGGGAAAGGGAGAATTCCTTAACTCCTCCATTGTTATTATATTTATATTCCCTAAGTTTATATACTGAAAATTATGGCATAGGAATGCTGAAAATGCAAGAGAATAATGCATGTGAATTTCTTATGCATGAGTATGATATTGCACATCGGTAAAATAGTGAGGTTTCGCATATGCAATGAGCCACTTAAGATAATGATTGTGGTTGCTAATAATTAGTTGTGTTTGCATTGGTTATAGGACCAAAGGCAACTGAAGCACTGCTAAAGATGAGGATGATGTTCTTGCACGTGACCAGCAACCTTATGAAGAGAGGATGGTGCAACAAGTTCGTGATCATGATGTTGGAAAAAGGACTGAGTAGCCTTGGTAAGAGGCCAACTGATCAAGTAACATCAAGCGATGTTAATAACATCCATGCAGGTAATGGTTAATTGTGATTAATTGCATGAATGTTGAAAGAGGATTTGGTGAGATACCTTCACTATGATTAAACTATGTTGAATTGTTTGCATGTGGTAGTGAGTGCCCGAATGGGACGTTAACCTACCGAGTATGGTGAGGTGTGGAAGAATGATTGCATGAAGAAGTTTCAGATTCCAGGTAGAAAAGTCTTACGTATGTCAATGACGATAAGTCCATAGTAGAGATCGGGATCTACCATGTGCAGAAGCCAAAGGAAGACACATTGCAGGAAGACCAAGAGTGATGGCCTACAAAAGCCAAACTAGATGGGAAAGACCCCATGCTTTGAAAATGGGTTTCGGGTGAAACGCCATTGATAATATCACAGCCAAACCGCATGTCGGTAAACCATGAGAGTGAGATGGTAAAGCTATGCCCAGAAGGCATGTGAGATACATCTGCAAAATGAATGAGTATTCTGTGACCCTAGACAAGAACATGCATGTCTAAATTATTAGGGTTAATATGCAGAGCATGCACTATCTTATTTATATCATTGCAGACTGCTTGAGTATGATTAGGGCCTACATAGCGCACATCGGAAAGGGGGTGCACACCTTTTCTGGTGCTGGGTCATGATACGGTTTCCAATATTGACTACACCCTTAAGGGAATGGACGCATTCCTGCTGTTTCAATACTTGATAGTGAATGATATGGATTATGGTTACAAAATTCAACAGCAATACTAATGAGCTTGCTTATCCTTCTTGTGTTGTCAGCCTACATAGATACAGATTGATACTGCACATTAAGAGGCAAAGTGAAGAAGGGTACGCAAAAGGACTATGTAGGAATTGGTAACTTTTCTATGCTCACACGAAATATTACCAGAAGGGATGGACAGGCCCGATGATCCAGGTGGATATCGGTGGCAGCCCACCTCTTCCAACTGGCTCAAAACAGTCTTCTGGCAATTTTGGTAAATTACTATTTTTAGCAGTTTTTCGAGTCCTGAACTTCCGGAGCCATTTTGAGGCCCTAAACGACATTTTTTGGCGATTTGGGGGACCAAATAATTGCCAGTAGAATGCTTCCGAGCCCAATTGAAAGTTTTAAATCTCGGCTAGACCTTTCCAACGGGCTACCGAGCGCCTTAAACGGAGATCGTATGCAAAAGTTATGACCCCGGGAAGTTGACTGTTCAACTATCCACCTTGGGGCCGCAAACTTTATGACGGTTCATCTTCTAGAGTTAGGTTTTTGGATGTTTGGGATTCTTTCCCTCATGCTTACGATAAATAGGCCCTTTCAGCCTCTCTTTGTATTCATCTTGGCACGAATGAGCATAGCGGCCACATCTCTTCTCAGAGATAGCTACCACCAATCTAGATATTGTATTTTACAGTCTGTTCTATTTCCGCTATTTAATAGAATATGTGTTTACTGTATCACTGTGTTATTTGCAATATATCTCTGTATATGATTCTGTATATGCTATCTTTTGTTTTGTTCCCACATAAATCCGGATCAGTGGTATCAGAGCGGTCTGCTATTTGATTGTTTCTCGGTGCATGTCCCCGACGAGGTCAGGATACAGAGAGATGGGTCTCGAACTAGTTTCACTTGGGGAAGACCACTCTCGCCGCCCCAAACGGCCTCCCATGGCGGAAGAAAAGAGAGACGACGGAGCAGTAGATCCTATCAAGTTGTTGCTCGAGGAAGCCCTCGCGTGACAGAGGAACGAGATGATGGATAATTTCGCCCAGATCCTTCAACGCATGCCAACAGTGGCAAATGCACCCTCAACGAGCAGCCATTTCGGAGATACGACTCCCTTCAAGGTACAAGTTAATTTTGATATTCCTTTATTTGAAGGCCAAATCGATGCCGATGCCCTAGATAAATGGTTGAATCTACTAGAGGGGTATTTCTCTGTCCACAATTTTTTCGACAGGGAAAAGATCGTATTTGCACTCCTCAAGGCCGTCCCCCATGTCAAAAATTGGTGGGAAACTTATTGTGAGCAAAACTCATCAAACAAGTCTGGATTGTTTGAATATTCCAATCCCACTTGGGCCTCTTTTATAGATGTCGTCAAGGAACAATATTACCCTGTTGGAAACTATGATGACCAGTACACAAAATGGACCATTGTGCATCAAGAGAGGGACCAAATGGTGTCGGAGTACACCAACAAATTTCATACCTTGCGCACAAAGCTAGGTATCAAGGACTCCGAGCGGCACCTAGTACTGAAATATCGCAGTGGCCTACACCGGTACATCCGAACAGAGATGGATTTCCTAGAAATCTCTTCACTCGGATCCGCCTATCGATATGCTGTCAAAATTGAGCAGAAATTTCAGCAACAGAACAAGCGTGACTTCGGACCTGCGTAGAAGCAGGGCAAGGGAAACTCTGGCTCGCAGAACACGGGGCAGGAAAAGGACAACCAGTCCCAACCACAGGCGAAGAAGGGTAAAGAAAAGACAAAGAAGGACACCGGGAAGTGGTGCGAGTTCCACAAAAGCCCCTGGCACAACACTGATGATTGTTGCTCAAAACAATCGTTGGTGGCTGAGATCAAAGCTTCAGAATCAGATCCAAGTTCCGATTCTAACTCGGAACCTAATTTCACAGCCGCGCGAAAAGGGAAGCAGATCATTGATGCAAAACCCAGTGCCGTTGTTGCCACCACACAGATTCAACCAGAGGAGCCTGAAGAGTCATAGGCAGAGGAGCGCATTTTCCACTCACAGATGTGGGTGAAGGTAATTTCCATACACTTTGTTGTGGACAGCGGCAGCCAGAAGAACCTGATCTCAGAAGAAGTCATCAAGAGATTGGAGCTACCAATAACGCCACACCCACAACCATACACCATTGGATGGCTAAGCCAAGGACGAAGGATCCGTGTCAGTCACCAATGTCGCCTACCATATGGCATCAAGCCCTTCAAAGATGAGGTATTGTGTGATGTGGCCCCACTTGAAGTATGTGATGTTCTTTTAGGACAACCATATATGTGGAAGCGTCATGCTGTATATGAATCCCGACCTTGCAGTGTCATTGTCACTTTGGGAGGACAACTCTATCAGATACTAGAGACAGTTTCACCTACCCCAACCAAGCAGGGTAGGAAGATAATCTCCCACACTGGGAAATTTTCCCTATTCGCAAATGCCACTAAAGGTGAACATCAAATCGCAGAGACATCCACAACCTCTACAGATTATCCTTCTACTCAACAGAAACAAGAAAAACACAAAGTTAGTGCAGCATCGCCTATTCGGGTACATCTACAGTGCAAGGCCACGCATTCAAGGGGCCCCTCCAAAAAGAAACCATCCACACCGGTGCATACCAAGGATACCACAACAACCAAAACTGTTGAACAAATCCAGCGCATCCATCAACAACAATTACAACCCTCTAAAGATGTCAAAGTAAGTCAACCTTTCCACTTCAGCAAATGTCGCACCAAGAGCTCAATTCGACACACAGCTCGACATATGATAAGGGATTTAACGCAATGGAGACCATTGCTTCCTAAGGAGGAAGGATTGATCCAGGTGGATATCGGTGGCAGCCCACCTCTTCCAACTGGCTCAAAAAAGTCTTCTGGCAATTTTGGTAAATTACTATTTTTAGCAGTTTTTCGGGTCCTGAACTTCCGGAGCCATTTTGAGGCCCTAAACCACATTTTTTGGCGATTTGGGGGACCAAATGATTTCCGACGGCATGCGTTTGGGCCCATTTGAAGTTTGTAAATCTCGGCTAGACCTTTCCAACGGGCTACCGAGCGCCCTAAACGAATATCGTATGCAAAAGTTATGACCACGGGAAGTTGACTATTCAACTAACCACCTTGGGGCTGCAAACTTTATGACGGTTCATCTTCTAGGGTTAGGTTTTTGGATGTTTGGGATTCTTTCCCTCATGCTTATGATAAATAGGCCCTTTCGGCCTCTCTTTGTATTCATCTTGGCACGAATGGGCATAGCGGCCACATCTCTTCTCAGAGATAGCTACCACCATTCTAGCTATTGTATTTTACAGTCTGTTCTATTTCCGCTATTTAATAGAATATGTGTTTACTGTATCACTGTGTTATTTGCATTATATCTTTGTATATGATTCTGTATATGCTATCTTTTGTTTCGTTCCCACATAAATCCGGATCAGTGGTATCAGAGCGGTCTTCTCTTTGATTGTTTTTCGGTGCATGTCCCCGACGAGGTCAGGATACAGAGAGTTGGGTCTCGAACTAGTTTCACTTAGGGAAGACCACTCTCGCCGCCCCAAACGGCCTCCCATGGCGGAAGAAAAGAGAGACAACGGAGGAGTAGATCTTATCAAGTTGTTGCTCGAGGAATCCCTCGCGCGACAGAGGAACGAGATGATGGATAATTTCGCCCAGATCCTTCAATGCGTGCCAACAGTGGCAAATGCACCCTCAACGAGCAGCCATTTCAGAGATACGACTCCCTTCAAGGTACAAGTTAATTTTGATATTCCTTTATTTGAAGGCCAAATCGATGACGATGCCCTAGATAAATGGTTGAATCTACTAGAGGGGTATTTCTCTGTCCACAATTTTTTCGACAGGGAAAAGATCGTATTTGCACTCCTCAAGGCCGTCCCCCATGTCAAAAATTGGTGGGAAACTTATTGTGAGCAAAACTCATCAGATGAGTCTGGATTATTTGAATATTCCAATCCCACTTGGGCCTCTTTTATAGATGCCCTCAAGGAACAATATTACCCTGTTGGAAACTATGATGACCAGTACACAAAATGGACCATTCTGCATCAAGAGAGGGACCAAACGGTGTCGGAGTACACCAACAAATTTCATACCTTGCGCACAAAGCTAGGTATCAAGGACTCCGAGCAGCACCTAGTACTGCAATATCGCAGTGGCCTACACCGGTACATCCAAACAGAGATGGATTTCCTTGAAATCTCTTCACTCGAATCCGCCTATCGATATGCTGTTAAAATTGAGCAGAAATTTCAGCAAAAGAACAAGCGTGACTTCGGACCTGCGCAGAAGCAGGGCAAGGGAAACTCTGGCTCGCAGAACACGGGGCAGGAAAAGGACAACCAGTCCCAACCACAGGCGAAGAAGGGTAAAGAAAAGACAAAGTAGGACACCGGGAAGTGGTGCGAGTTCCACAAAAGCCCCTGGCACAACACTGATGATTGTCGCTCAAAACAGTCGTTGGTGGCTGAGATCAAAGCTTCAGAATCAGATCCCAGTTCCGATTCTGACTCGGAACCTAATTTCACAGCCGCACGAAAAGGGAAGCAGATCATTGATGCAGAACCCAATGCCGTTGTTGCCACCACACAGATTCAACCAGAGGAGCCTGAAGAGTCAGAGGCAGAGGAGCGCCTTTTCCACTCACAGATGTGGGTGAAGGGAATTCCCATACACTTTTTTGTGGACAGCGGCAGCTAGAAGAACCTGATCTCAGAAGAAGTCATCAAGAGATTGGAGCTACCAATAACGCCACACCCACAACCATACACCATTGGATGGCTAAGCCAAGGACGAAGGATCCGTGTCAGTCACCAATGTCGCCTACCATATGGCATCAAGCCCTTCAAAGATGAGGTATTGTGTGATGTGGCCCCACTTGAAGTATGTGATGTTCTTTTAGGACAGCCATATATGTGGAAGCGTCATGCTGTATATGAATCCCGACCTCGCGGTGTCATTGTCACTTTGGGAGGACAACTCTATCGGATACCAGAGACAGTTTCACCTACCCCAACCAAGCAGGCCAGGAAGATAATCTCCCACACTGGGAAATTTTCCCTATTCGCAAATGCCACTAAAGGTGAACATTAAATCACAGAGACATACACAACCTCTACAGATTATCCTTCTACTCAGCAGAAACAAGAAAAACACAAAGTTAGTGCAGCATCGCCTATTCGGGTACCTCTAGAGTGCAAGGCCACGCATTCAAGGGGCCCCTCCAAAAAGAAACCATCCACACCGGTGCATACCAAGGATACCACAACAACCAAAACTGTTGAACAACTCCAGTGCATCCATCAACAACAATTACAACCCTCTGAAGATGTCAAAGTAAGGCAACCTTTCCACTTCAACAAATGTCGCACCAAGAGCTCAATTCTACACACAGCTCGACATATGATAAGGGATTTATCGCAATGGATACCATTGCTTCCTAAGGAGGGAGGATTGATCCAGGTGGATATTGGTGGCATCCCACCTCTTCCAACTGGCTCAAAACAGTCTTCTGCCAATTTTGGTAAATTACTATTTTTAGCAGTTTTTCGGGTCCTGAACTTCTGGAGCCATTTTGAGGCCCTAAACGACATTTTTTGGCGATTTGGGGGACCAAATGGGTTCCAACGTCATGCGTTTAGGCCCATTTGAAAGTTGTAAATCTCGGCTAGACCTTTCCAACGGGTTACCGAGCGCCCTAAACGGAGATCGTATGCAAAATTTATGACCCTGGGAAGTTGGCTGTTAAACTAACCACCTTGGGGCCACAAACTTTATGACAGTTCATCTTCTAGGGTTGGTTTTTTGGATGTTTGGGATTCTTTCCCTCATGCTTATGATAAATAGGCCCTTTCGGCCTCTCTTTGTATTCATCTTGGCACGAATGGGCATAGCGGCCACATCTCTTCTCAGAGATAGCTACCACCATTCTAACTATTGTATTTTACAGTCTGTTCTATTTCCGCTATTTAATAGAATACGTGTTTACTGTATCACTGTGTTATTTGCAATATATCTCTGTATATGATTCTGTATATGCTATCTTTGGTTTCGTTCCCACATAAATCCGGATCAGTGGTATCAGAGCGGTCTGCTCTTTGATTGTTTCTCAATACATGTCCCCGACGAGGTCAGGATACAAAGAGTTGGGTCTCGAACTAGTTTCACTTGGGGAAGACCACTATCGCCGCCCCAAACGACCTCCCATGGCGGAAGAAAAGAGAGACAACGGAGCAGTAGATCCTATCAAGTTGTTGCTCGAGGAAGCCCTCGCGCGACAGAGGAACGAGATGATGGATAATTTCGCCCAGATCCTTCAACGCATGCCAACAGTGGCAAATGCACCCTCAACGAACAGCCATTTCGGAGATACGACTCCCTTCAAGGTACAAGTTAATTTTGATATTCCTTTATTTGAAGGCCAAATCGATGCTGATGCCCTAGATAAATGGTTGAATCTACTAAAGGGGTATTTCTCTGTCCACAATTTTTACGACAGGGAAAAGATCTTCTTTGCAATCCTCAAGGCCGTCCCCCATGTCAAAAATTGGTGGGAAACTTATTGTGAGCAAAACTCATCAGACGAGTCTAGATTGTTTGAATATTCCAATCCCACTTGGGCCTCTTTTATAGATGTCGTCAAGGAACAATATTACCCTTTTGGAAACTATGATGACAAGTACACAAAATGGACCATTCTGCATCAAGAGAGGGACCAAACGGTGTCGGAGTACACCAACAAATTTCATACCTTGCGCACAAAGCTAGGTATCAAGGACTCCGAGCGGCACCTAGTACTGAAATATTGCAGTGGCCTACACCGGTACATCCGAACAGAGATGGATTTCCTGGAAATCTCTTCACTCGGATCCGCCTATCGATATGCTGTCAAAATTGAGCAGAAATTTCAGCAAAAGAACAAGCGTGACTTTGGACCTGCGCAGAAGCAGGGCAAGGGAAACTCTGGCTCCCAGAACACGGGGCAGGAAAAGGACAACCAGTCCCAACCACAGGCGAAGAAGGGTAAAGAAAAGACAAAGAAGGACACCGGGAAGTGGTGCGAGTTCCACAAAAGCCCCTGGCACAACACTGATGATTGTCGCTCAAAACAGTCGTTGGTGGCTGAGATCAAAGCTTCAGAATCAGATCCCAGTTCCAATTCTGACTCAGAACCTAATTTCACAGCCGCGTGAAAAGGGAAGCAGATCATTGATGCAGAACCCAGTGCCGTTGTTGCCACCACACAAATTCAACCAGAGGAGCCTGAAGAGTCAGAGGCAGAGGAGCGCCTTTTCCACTCACAGATGTGGGTGAAGGGAATTCCCATACACTTTGTTGTGGACAGCGGCAGCCAAAAGAACCTGATCTCAGAATAAGTCATCAAGATATTGGAGCTACCAATAACGCCACACCCACAACCATACACCATTGGATGGCTAAGCCAAGGACGAAGGATTCGTGTCAGTCACCAATGTCGCCTACCATATGGCATCAAGCCCTTCAAAGATGAGGTATTGTGTGATGTGGCCCCACTTGAAGTATGTGATGTTCTTTTAGGACAACCATATATGTGGAAGCGTCATGCTGTATATGAATCCCGACCTCGCGGTGTCATTGTCACTTTGGGAGGACAACTCTATCGGATACCAGAGACAGTTTCACCTACCCCAACCAAGCAGGGCAGGAAGATAATCTCCCACACTGGGAAATTTTCCCTATTCACAAATGCCACTAAAGGTGAACATCAAATCGCAGAGACATCCACAACCTCTACAGATTATCCTTCTACTCAGCAGAAACAAGAAAAACACAAAGTTAGTGCAGCATTGCCTATTCGGGTACCTCTACAGTGCAAGGCCATGCATTCAAGGGGCCCCTCCAAAAAGAAACCATCCACACCGGTGCATACCAAGGATACCACAACAACCAAAACTGTTGAACAACTCCAGCACATCCATCAACAACAATTACAACCCTCTGAAGATGTCAAAGTAAGGCAACCTTTCCACTTCAGCAAATGTCGCACCAAGAGCTCAATTCGACACACAACTCGACATATGATAAGGGATTTAACGCAATGGAGACCATTGCTTCCTAAGGAGGGAGGATTGATCCATGTGGATATCGGTGGCAGCCCACCTCTTCCAACTGGCTCAAAACAGTCTTCTGGCAATTTAGGTAAATTACTATTTTTAGCAGTTTTTCGGGTCCTGAACTTCTGGAGCCATTTTGAGGCCCTAAACGACATTTTTTGGCGATTTGGGGGACCAAATGGTTGCCAATGGCATGCGGTTGAGCCCATTCGAAAGTTGTAAATCTCGGCTAGACCTTTCCAACGGGCTACCGAGCGCCCTAAACGGAGATCGTATGCAAAAGTTATGACCCTGGGAAGTTGACTGTTCAACTAACCACCTTGGGGCCGCAAACTTTATGACGGTTCATCTTCTAGGGTTCGGTATTTGGATGTTTGGGATTCTTTCCCTCATGCTTATGATAAATAGGCCCTTTCGGCCTCTCTTTGTATTCATCTCGGCACGAATGGGCATAGCGGCCACATCTCTTCTCAGAGATAGCTACCACCATTCTAGCTATTGTATTTTATAGTCTGTTCTATTTCCGCTATTTAATAGAATATGTGTTTACTGTATCACTGTGTTATTTGCAATACATCTCTGTATATGATTCTGTATATGCTATCTTTTGTTTCGTTCCCACATAAATCCGGATCAGTGGTATCAGAGCGGTCTGCTCTTTGATTGTTTCTCGGTGCATGTCCCCGACGAGGTCAGGATACAGAGAGTTGGGTCTCGAACTAGTTTCACTTGGGGAAGACCACTCTCGCCGCCCCAAACGGCCTCCCATGGCGGAAGAAAAGAGAGACGACGGAGCAGTAGATCCCATCAAGTTGTTGCTCGAGGAAGCCCTCGCGCGACAGAGGAACGAGATGATAGATAATTTCGCCCAGATCCTTCAACGCATGCCAACAGTGGCAAATGCACCATCAACGAGCAGCCATTTCGGAGATACGACTCCCTTCAAGGTACAATTTAATTTTGATATTCCTTTATTTGAAGGCCAAATCGATGCCGATGCCCTAGATAAATGGTTGAATCTACTAGAGGGGTATTTCTCTGTCCACAATTTTTCCGACAAGGAAAAGATCGTCTTTGCACTCCTCAAGGCCGTCCCCCATGTCAAAAATTGGTGGGAAACGTATTGTGAGCAAAACTCATCAGACGAGTCTGGATTGTTTGAATATTCCAATCCCACTTGGGCCTCTTTTATAGATGCCCTCAAGGAACAATATTACCCTGTTGGAAACTATGATGACCAGTACACAAAATGGACCATTCTGCATCAAGAGAGGGACCAAACGGTGTCGGAGTACACCAACAAATTTCATACCTTGCGCACAAAGCTAGGTATCAAGGACTCCGAGCGGCACCTAGTACTGAAATATCGCAATGGCCTACACCGATACATCCGAACAGAGATGGATTTCCTGGAAATCTCTTCACTCGGATCCGCCTATCGATATGCTGTCAAAATTGAGCAAAAATTTCAGCAAAAGAACAAGCGTGACTTCGGACCTGCGCAGAAGCAGGGCAAGGGAAACTCTGGCTCGCAGAACACGGGGCAGGAAAAGGACAACCAGTCCCAACCACAGGCGAAGAAGGGTAAAGAAAAGACAAAGAAGGACACCGGGAAGTGGTGCGAGTTCCACAAAAGCCCCTGGCACAACACTGATGATTGTCGCTCAAAACAGTCATTGGTGGCTGAGATCAAAGCTTCATAATCAGATCCCAGTTCCGATTCAGACTCAGAACCTAATTTCACAGCCGCGCGAAAAGGGAAGCAGATCATTGATGCAGAACCCAGTGCCGTTGTTGCCACCACACAGATTCAACCAGAGGATCCTGAAGAATCAGAGGCAGAGGAGCGCGTTTTCCACTCACAGATGTGGGTGAAGGGAATTTCCATACACTTTGTTGTGGACAATGGCAGCCAGAAGAACCTGATCTCAGAAGAAGTCATCAAGAGATTGGAGCTACCAATAACGCCACACCCACAACCATACACCATTGGATGGCTAAGCCAAGGACGAAGGATCCGTGTCAGTCACCAATGTCGCCTACCATATGGCATCAAGCCCTTCAAAGATGAGGTATTGTGTGATGTGGCCCCACTTGAAGTATGTGATGTTCTTTTAGGATAGCCATATATGTGGAAGCGTCATGCTGTATATGAATCCCGACCTCGCAGTGTCATTGTCACTTTGGGAGGACAACTCTATCGGATACTAGAGACAGTTTCACCTACCCCAACCAAGCAGGGCAGGAAGATAATCTCCCACACTGGGAAATTTTCCCTATTCGCAAATGCCACTAAAGGTGAACATCAAATCGCAGAGACATCCACAACCTCTACAGATTATCCTTCTACTCAGCAGAAACAAGAAAAACACAAAGTTAGTGCAGCATCGCCTATTCAGGTACCTCTACAGTGCAAGGCCACGCATTCAAGGGGCCCCTCCAAAAAGAAACCATCCACACCGGTGCATACCAAGGATACCACAACAACCAAAACTGTTGAACAACTCCAGCGCATCCATCAACAACAATTACAACCCTCTGAAGATGTCAAAGTAAGGCAACCTTTCCACTTCAGCAAATGTCGCACCAAGAGCTCAATTCGACACACCGCTCGACATATGATAAGGGATTTAACGCAATGGAGACCATTGCTTCCTAAGGAGGGAGGATTGATCCAGGTGGATATCGGTGGCAGCCCACCTCTTCCAACTGGCTCAAAACAGTCTTCTGGCAATTTTGGTAAATTACTGTTTTTAGCAGTTTTTCGGGTCCTGAACTTCCGGAGCCATTTTGAGGCCCTAAACGACATTTTTTGGCGATTTGGGGGACCAAATGGTTTTCAATGACATGCATTTGGTTCCATTCGAAAGTTGTAAATCTTGGCTAGACCTTTCCAACGGGCTACCGAGCACCCTAAACGGAGATCGTATGCAAACGTTATGACCCCGGGAAGTTGACTGTTCAACTAACCACCTTGGGGCCGCAAACTTTATGACGGTTCATCTTCTAGGGTTAGGTTTTTGGATGTTTGGGATTCTTTCCCTCATGCTTATGATTAATAGGCCCTTTCGGCCTCTCTTTGTATTCATCTTGGCACGAATGAGCATATCGGTCACATCTCTTCTCAGAGATAGCTACCACCATTCTAGCTATTGTATTTTACAGTCTGTTCTATTTCCGCTATTTAATAGAATATGTGTTTACTGTATCACTGTGTTATTTGCAATATATCTCTGTATATGATTCTGTATATGCTATCTTTTGTTTCGTTCCCACATAAATCCGGATCAGTGGTATCAGAGCGGTCTTTTCTTTGATTGTTTCTCGGTGCATGTCCCCGACGAGGTCAGGATACAGAGAGTTGGGTCTCGAACTAGTTTCACTTGGGGAAGACCACTCTCGCCGCCCCAAACGGCCTCCCATGGCGGAAGAAAAGAGAGACGACGGAGCAGTAGATCCTATCAAGTTGTTGCTCGAGGAAGCCCTCGCGCGACAGAGGAACGAGATGATGGATAATTTCGCCCAGATCCTTCAACGCATGCCAACAGTGGCAAATTCACCCTCAACAAGCAGCCATTTCGGAGATACGACTCCCTTCAAGGTACAAGTTAATTTTGATATTCCTTTATTTGAAGGCCAAATCAATGCCGATGCCCTAGATAAATGGTTGAATCTACTAGAGGGGTATTTCTCTGTCCACAATTTTTCCGACAGGGAAAAGATCGTCTTTGCACTCCTCAAGGTCGTCCCCCATGTCAAAAATTGGTGGAAAACTTATTGTGAGCAAAACTCATCAGACGAGTCTGGATTGTTTGAATATTCCAATCCCACTTGTGCCTCTTTTATAGATGCCCTCAAGGAACAATATTACCCTGTTGGAAACTATGATGACCAGTACACAAAATGGACCATTCTGCATCAAGAGAGGGACCAAACGGTGTCGGAGTACACCAACAAATTTCATACCTTGCGCACAAAGCTAGGTATCAAGGACTCCGAGCGGCACCTAGTACTGAAATATCGCAGTGGCCTACACCGGTACATCCGAACAGAGATGGATTTCCTGGAAATCTCTTCACGCGGATCCGCCTATCGATATGCTATCAAAATTGAGCAGAAATTTCAGCAAAAGAACAAGCGTGACTTCGGACCTGTGCAGAAGCAGGGCAAGGGAAACTCTGGCTCGCAGAACATGGGGCAGGAAAAGGACAACTAGTCCCAACCACAGGCGAAGAAGGGTAAAGAAAAGACAAAGAAGGACACCGGGAAGTGCTGCGAGTTCCACAAAAGCCCCTGGCATAGCACTGATGATTATCGCTCAAAACAGTCATTGGTGGCTGAGATCAAAGCTTCAGAATCAGATCCCAGTTCCGATTCAGACTCGGAACCTAATTTCACAGCCGCGCGAAAAGGGAAGCAGATCATTGATGCAGAACCCAGTGCCGTTGTTGTCACCACACAGATTCAACCAGAGGAGCCTGAAGAGTCAGAGGCAGAGGAGCGCCTTTTCCACTCACAGATGTGGGTGAAGGGAATTCCCATACACTTTGTTGTGGACAACGGCAGCCAGAAGAACCTAATCTCAGAAGAATTCATCAAGAGATTGGAGCTACCAATAATGCCACACCCACAACCATACACCATTGGATGGCTAAGCCAGGGACAGCTTGCTCGCCAGGACAGCTTGCTCGCCAACTAGGCGATCGCCATAAATTTCACCCAGACTTTGAAGGACACCCTGCCCAATATGGAAGGCATTCTGGATAGCTTGGAGGGCACTTTCAACTAGCAGTCCTATGCCCCTTCTAGACCCTCCTCTCGCAACAACACTAGTAAGACCGGTTTCAGATACCTCTCCTCTGCGGCAGGAACAAGCTAACCTGTTCACCCGAATCCGTCCAAAGGGAAAGCGCCTCTGACCTTCCCCATCCCCACCACCATGGGTCTTGTTCTGTCTAAGCGTGTTCGCAATGACTAGGGGTTCTTTCCCTTCAGGACGACAGCACCCCTGCCTATGAAAATGTCGTCGAATGACCCCATTCCGGAGGAGTATCCTCCCTGCCCCATCGTGGAAGAATTTCCTGCTGACACGCAGGCTATTTTTGCAAATGCCTCTCAAGATGTATACAATTAAGAATGTTCGGGCCCCTCCCTGCATCTCCCAGCTTTTATTTCTTGCTATGCTCAATCGTGTTTTAGTTTACATTTTCGACAGTCCGCACAGACAACTCTTTTTTTCAACGCTACCCTGGACTTCTTACACAAGTCAGGTTTTTTGTAATTTTGATAAGCATCACTTTTATCTCTTCATGGTTTTGGGTTGGTGGCTATATTCTTTCAGGCCACCACAGATTGTAAAAACACATGTATATTGTACTCTTTTAGCTAAATAGAGCTTTTGCAGCATTACACAAAAAAAACATACCTCCTATCAAATAGCCCACAGGGGGCAGAGTGATTAGGTAATGAGTAAATGAGTAACTCAGATGAGAAGTTGTAAATGGACGGTCACAAGTTCAAATCCTCGTGGGTACTAGCTTACCAAAAAAAAACATACCTCCTATTAAATAGATCAAACCATTGCATTTGAAAATGACACATCTTAAGGACTTACAGTCCAACTCAATTATCTCTTGAATGGTGCCAACATAATCAAGTTATCCTTCTATTGGGTTTGTATATGTGGTGCATGCACGAATTGTTTAACCAAATGTAACTAATAGTCTATTGTCACATACTTATTTACCACTTTCCTCAATCTCCACTTGAAATGATGACCATATTCCCACATCACATGATAAAGTTTGTACCTTCATGCATAGACAAACTTGCATATTAAAATGAATAATTAATCTTAAACTTGTAACAACACATAAAATGTTTAATGTAAATATATGCAATTAATCTCATCCAAGGCATACTATCCTTTTGCATCCAATCCTTATGTATAATGCAACTAGTTCATTTTCCTCGTTCGTTAAACCCAATTTATAAATTTGATGCAACACCAATGTATTTGTGCATTCTATATAGGCCATTGATCATGTAATTCGTCAGAGAGTGGAATATAAGGGTTCAACCTTCTAAATAATTATATGTCTGCGTGTCATTTTTTACGCATCTAATCATACATCACCAAGCATTTCCTAGTAGCCTCCATATTGAACAAAATATGTGTTTACATGCTACCTCATTCATCCTTGTATACGATGTTAATGATGAGCACTTTATATTATTTATTGGTTATAAGGAAAATAGTTTTTCACTGGAAAAACATAATTACAACCATATATGTCATATATGTATATTGCCTCTCAAAATTTATGTTTCTCCATTTGTTTCAATTTTTTGTGTTCCTAATCACTCTTCATCACGACACCATCCCATATGATTGGAGCATCTACTTGCATTTGTTTCAAGAACTTTGATATAAAAAATAAAATTAAATAAATTATTATTAGTAATACACCCTATAAGACATGCTCGTTGCCTTACAATCCCTTTAAGTGTTTCATGTACATCTCTAGGAAGAATATCCATCTACAACTTACTACCCTAGCTAATTGAATGGCTTCGACCAAATCCATAAAACTAGTATAAAATGATTTCTCAAAAATAAAAATAAAAATAATTACTATTTCATTCTGACATCTAGAGATGCCCATCATGACATGTATATATTTGGATGTGATCCACCTAAATTAAAGATGGCCCTAATTACCATATGTTTAGTAATTTCATAAAAGTCATGGTACTTGACCTTTTGACATGTCTACTCATTGAAATAAATGTATGGTCAATATAAAAACTAAATAAAAAACATTACAAACATGGTTAAACGTGTGATGGGGTGATGTAAATCTTGTGTAAGACTGGTGTATCCATATATAGCTATTAGATATATGTGCTAAAGAAATGCATTCTCAATCAATTAGATGGCATTAATATTACAGAGGTTAGGATAATATTACAGAGATTGGGGTAAACTAAGAACTCTAGACTGATTTATATCACAACCACACCAATAATGTATATCTTTAACAAATTATAATATAGTGATTATGTGTCTTGAGATACATCAATCGCCTCGCCTGTCAACAATAAAATGTTTTTCTCACTGAAGAACTATATCTCGTTGTTGTTTAAATTGTTCAAATCACCATCTTCACAAGCACACATCGTTGATACATCATAGAAAAATTACAAAGCATAATCTCCTTTCACCTCTAAATTCACTACTCTACTAGTTGATGGAATATCAAAATTTGAGAAGAAAAAAAATTGATTTTAAAGTGCATTAGGATTTCAAGTTTTGTTGTACACGTGTCTCCCTTTACAACCCTATGACATTTTATTTCACTATGAGTATGAAATGTACCACGAGTCTCTTGCAAAACATATGCATATACATGAATATATTAATCACAAAACTAGTCACCAAAACCTTGTGATAAATTCATAAACTAATTGTTCCTACAGACACATTGCATTGTTCTTTAAATTTTATTTTATAATTTATATTTAAATATTTAAAATTTATTTTATTTTATAAAAAAATAGTTTTATTCACATTCCATTGTTTTTTAATTTTATTTTATAATTTATATTTAAATATTTTAAATTTGTTTTATTTTATAAAAAATAGTTTTATTTTTAATTTTTATTTTTATTTTTATTTTTGTTTATATTTATTTTTTATTTTTTAAAATTGTTTTAATTCTAATTTTAATTCTAATTCTAATTTTAAAATTTGTTTTATTTATATTTTTTTAATTTTAATTTTTGTATTTCTTTTTAATTTAATTTTTATTTTTATTTTGTAATATATATTTTTGGGGGAATTTTTATAGATTTTTGTTTTCGGTTTTTTGTTTTTTTTTCTATAAAGTTTTAATTTTAAGTTTTTTTATGTTTTTTAGTTTTTGTGTTTATTTTTTTTTATATGGTGTATTATAAATATTCTAAGTTTTCAACTTTTTTCGAGTATATTTTTCATTTTATTTTATTCGGAGTTTAGTTGGAAATCTTTTAAAAAAAAATAGAATCGCATATATTAGCTATGGAAATTCCATAATTTGGCTATCACAGGGCATTCGACGGTGCTGAATCTATTTATGAATTCAAAATCACGATTTAAACACTTACAAATTTGAAATTCACAAAAAAAAAATATACCGAATCCCTACCAAAACTCATTGTAAAGTCCAAAACAAAGAATAGTTAGACTGCTCCTTTTTATAACTTTTTTTAATAATTTTGTCATTTTCTTTTTTAAACATTTGTGATCTTTTAGAATTTTAATTTTATTTTAAAAAAATTGGGGCATTTTAATTTTTTTAATGTATTTTTGTTTTCTTTTTTTTCTTTTAAATATTTTTATTATGCCATGTGGTTTCAAAATGCATGTAATAGTAACCTGACAAAAGAAAAGGGAGCCATCGGTAGTATCATCATTTTATTCGAAGGTTGATTTTGGGATTTCATTGCAGTAACATCCCCCGGGTTTTCAAATAGTCATAATTTTAGCCCCGAAAAAAAATGGGTGCTACCAGTAACAACACTTTTCAATTTGGAGGTTGATTTAAAGTTTTGATTGCACCGACACCGACAAGAGTTTCCAAAAAGTCCTAATTTTAGCCCTAAAATAAAAGGGTGTTACCAATAGCACCACTTTTCAATTCAGGGATTATTTTTTATGTTTTTGACACAAAAATATGGGTTTTTATGGCAAGAGTTCTCCTTTTGAGTATAAAGTTCTCGTCAAGTTGTATAATGTGTTAGAACCCTTAAAATTCAAAAAAACAAAGATTCATTCACAATAAGAATAACACAAAGATAAGGTAGAGTAACACCATCAATTACTAATTAAGGAAGGAATCACTCCACAACCCATGATTGCTACAATACAATTCATTCAACATATCTTATTACAATTATACTCATATATATTTATATTTTCTCATGAGTATTCATTTGGGTCTATGCGAACTATCCCTCATTATTATATTATTTATGATACCTACATAATGGGCCTATTTATTATCTACCAATTACCAAGTGGACATATTCCATGATTATAGTTATATTACTTACATTATCCCCCTTGGGTACCTCCCTGGATACCCCATATCATCCTCCCTAGGTACATAACAATATGGAAAGTAGCAACGCTAGTACAAACATGTCCATGGCCTCTGTGTATGGTAGATGGCAGCATAACGAGTTTAACCCACAAAATTGGCCAAGAATTTGGCTATGCTGCCAAATGGAATAAACAACCCATGTTTCTTACGAGATTGACAAAGTAAATCTACAAATGCATATAGTAAAATATTGAATAATGAATGATTGATGGTTTCAATGAGCCTTGTGACAATGTATAAATAAGCATCGACTAGTCATAAGGTGAAGGGGTGTGTGACCCTTGATGTTTCATTGAACTAACTATTATTATTATTGTGACATCCTCATGGAATGCAACGTCCCAATCTTCATTATGAACTTTTGACCCTTGTCTAATGTGTGTGTACATGGTGCAACAAAGAAGAAAGTGTTGTATTGTTTCAACTTCAGTGTTCTTACATATCCTACACAACCTCTCCTCCCATGGTTCCTATGGTCGCTCCCATCTCCATGTTTCACACCGTACTCTATGTACGTTGGTTCTTCTCTGAGCCATCACATACATTTCACACCATGATGTGTTTAGTTTCAAATAGTCTTGAATTTTGATTTCCATCAATTTGAATTTTGATTTCCATCAATTTTGGCGTGTTTCTTCCATTTCCCCTTTTTGTAGCATTCATGCATATGGTTTTTTAGTGTTTTTTATCTATCAAGTAGTTGTCTTCTTCTATGCCCCAATCCTTAAGCCAGATTCCACACTAAAGGTCCCATGATTTCTTCTATCTTCTCAACTGCAATTGGACATTTTGGTTGGAATCTATCATTGGTCATGGTTGTCACTTTTTGCATATATAAAATCAGTTTTCTAAGAGCCTCCTATTTGGGTAGAATCTTGATCCTGCAAGGAGTATCTCGTACTTGGTGTTGTTTTTCACCCATAGGTTGTTTATTATTAGGTACTTTTGTACCCATTCCAGTTCTGTCCTACTTTTGGATACAGTTGGCCCCAAACTTCATAGCCACCGGTGTAATGAGAGTTTGGAAGAGGGAATGCCAAATATGCTAATCCCATATCTTCGCTGACCTGCATTTATTTTTTGGAGTAGAAAGAGAGCTTTGCACCCCCTAGAGTCTTTTCTCAATGTGCATATATCCCAACTCAATTTTTTTGTTGAAATCCAACCCCAAGTATTTGTAGTCGGTTACTTCCAACGGTTCTCCATCAATGCTAATTTGGGGCTATGTTGTTTCTCCTTTTGAGTGAAAACTTTACAACCTTGGTTTCCTTGATTCACAAACAACATCCCAAGCTCTACATGAAAATTTTCTAAAGCTCTAAGATGTGCTTGTGGGCTGCATATTGCTCTAGTCATGAGTGTCACATTATCTAAGTAAAACAAGATCCTAATTATAATCCCTGCTATAAACACGCCCCCTCTCTCCCCCAACCCACCTTTTATGTTTATCCAGTCTTCAAGTTTGTCTATGTAGAGGCCAAAAAATGTTGGGCACCTTTCATGTTTATCCAGTCTTCGAGTTTGTGTATGTAGAGCCCAAAAAGTGTTGGGCAGAGAGGACAAACTCTGAGGCAGACTCGCTGTCAAAAAAGGCCCTCTCTTCCAATGTGGGAATGATCTTCTTCGAAGTGTGGTTGGACCACTCCCTTATCCTTAAGGATTCCCTCCAGTTATTTTGATTTTTGGGCGTCCTGGCCTTCCACGTCTCCTGGGCGACCTCTGCTATGCCTCCCGTCTTTTTCGTTTTGGCAGAAATTAAGAATTGTCAGCGCCAATCTTCGTGGGATTGACCCCTGGCGGGTTCTAGTTCTTGGTGTTTTCCTCACAGACTTCTGCTCGGGGTTTGGGGAATGCAATCCAACTTTTGTTATATTATCCAGTGTCTTTTAGGTGTTGAGGCCACTCCGTTGGGTGTTTGTTGGTGTTTGGAGATTCTGTTTTCAGCCATGCCAAGTCTTTTGTATACTTTGATTCACCATTGAATAACAAGCATAGTTTTTTTTTTTCTGTTTAAAAAAAAAACTTGCTTTACTCCAATATCATTCAAACTTGCTTTACTCTAATATCATTATTGAAGCTTTTGGACAGCCCCTTGTTTGCTCTGATTTCAACCTTTACTTGTTCGTAGAGTTGGTGTATTGCTGCCCTCCAATTGTCTAGGACCCTATTTGTCTTTTGTTTGCTCTGATTTCGACCTTTACTTGTTCGTAGAGTTGGTGTGTTGCTGCCCTCCAAATTTCCAATTGTCTAGGAACCTATTTGTCTTTTAAGGTAGTCGATACTTGGAATAAATGATGATGAGACGCTTCACCTTAGAAGAATATTGAAATGAGAGTGATTTACTTCCACCAAGGATAGCTAAGGTGGACAACGGAATTAACACTCTTGGGCCCTCGGAGAAAATAGTTGAGCAATGCATCTAGGTTTCAATGTTTTGGTAAGGGCTAGTTTTCGTCCAAACTGGATTATCTACAAAAGCCAGTCTTAGGAAGTATCGAAGGAGATAGAACCAATAAACTAATGGAAACCCCAATCTTCGAATTGATAACCCTACATACCTTTGTTTTTACTGTATTGAGGACTGTTCAAGGTAAAGGCATTGTGAAAAATAAGGCCCACGTTTCTAGTATGCCGAATAGCACAGAGAATAACTTGCAGCCAAGAGTATTGGTACCTTAGCTGAGATGTCTTATTGATCTAGATCTTAAAACACTCCCAAACCTAAGAGCATATGTACTCATGTGGATCTGGCGTTGGTTTAAGATACTGACTAATGTTTCCATTGTTGGTAAGACTAGTCAAAGATTCTGATTACAAGCAACAATATACTACTATGGACGAAAGTAGAAAATGTACACAAAGTATAAAGTAGGTTGGTGCAAATTGAATCAGTGGTATGGGCCCTGATATCCCGAGCTTAACAAAGTCCCTGCTGATATGAAGCCTTGTGTGTGAATCTCAAATTCAAAAGATAAACCTTCAGGCCATGCATATTTCCACCAAATTCACTTCAACAAAGCTTAGAATTTGGATTTGTGGACTAAATCTAGGTTGGTGCAAATTGAATCAGTGGTATGGGTTTTGATATCCCGAGCTGAACAAAGTCCCTGCTGATATAAAGACTTGTGTGTGAATCTCCAATTAAAAAAAAAACCTTCAGGCCATGCATATTTCCACCAAATTCATTTCAACACAGCCTAGAATTTGGATTTGTGGACTAAAATTGAGCTGTCGAGGTCTTCTATCTCTAGATTGATATGGACATGCTATTTAGGGAAACTGTGAATATGTTTGTAGATGTATTTATTGATCATGAATGATCCCTTCTGATATAGGTGTCTATCTGCATTTATTTGTTTGGGTTGAGATAGCCTTACAGTTTGGTATAATCCTTTCAAATTCAAACGAAACCCATTTATATAGACCAGCATAAATTCATCTTAAACCTGGATTTATCAAGCACCAAGGATCCAATTTCTTGAGGTGTAATTTTTTTTAATCTTAAATTTTTGCTGGTTTTCATTTTTTTTTATTTTGTGAGCCAACCATATTTTTTCAATAACTTTGTATTTGGTTTTAAATTTTCATTTTAAGAGCCAACATGGATTTTTATCTACTTTTTATTTGGTTTTAATTTTTTTATTTTATGAGCTGACATGAATTTTGTTAATTACTTTTTATTTTTGTAACATAGGGTTACGTTACATGACAACATCTCCTCCATACTAGCCTATACTGGGCTGTAGAACACCTCGCTACTCTCAGTGCAATCAATTTACTCAAATTTGGAATCTCTGTAAGTTTCACACATATAACTGGAACAAAAATTATATGCAAACTTACAACTATTCTATAGTCAACCACAATAAAAGAACAAATGCACATAATCGAGTCCCCTCAAATGTAAAATAGTATAGTGGGACAAGCAAGAGAGATTGGAATTCTACAGAACTGAAGAGTGAATTGAAGTGCCAAATATTAGAAAGACAATGGTTCACATCTATGTCCTAGTTAAAGGACAAAATATTATCTTTATGCTCCATACTTTTCTCTTGCTTCTTCACTTGTAATTTCAATACCTGAGAATATAGGAATGCTTGTTTACTGTGGGTATTTTAAAATGCCTAGACTAATTGTTAGTGTAGATGTATACACTTAAACACTAGTATGTTGATCATATATATATATATATTTTATCCATCATTGTATAAGGTTGGTGGTTGAACCATGAGCTTATTCCTATTTGTTCATATGGGACATATGGCATCTTGTGGATCTGTTGAAATTTCAGGTTATGTACATTTTTTCACATATAACAACCTTGATGCAAGAACATGTAAACAATTGTACTGTAAAAATTAAATTCAAACTGATTTAAAACAAGATTTTCATCTCTTTCAACTTAATGCTCCATTTAGTCACTGCATTAATGTTGGTCCTCGAGAATCATCAAATACTAAGTTCAGAAAAATAAAAAAAAATGAACTATAGTAAAATAAACATGAACTGCATTAAAGAATTAAAACAACCATTTGGATTCAACTTATACTCAGATAGTTTTGATCTTGTCAGTGAAAGGACAAGTCAAACTAGATAAACTATATACGTATCTTAAGAGAGAGAAGGTTCAGGTAGAATAAAACAGACCTCAAGTTCTTCAATTAAAATGACAGTAGTAAGAAAGACACACAGGTGCTGCAGACTACAAAAGTCAAGCACGTAAGCACACATTAACTCAGAGTTCAATTATAGTGATGACTACTGAATGCTACAGGCAGAATAGAGAAACTATGAGACTGCTGAATGCTGTGAGTCAATCAAATGCTACAGCCAAAATAAATAAACCATGAGACAGTCACATGCTACAGCCAGAATAAATAAACCATGAGACAGTCACATGCTACAGCCAGAATAGACAGTCGAATGATACAGCCAAAATAAAGAAGCCGTGAGACTATAAGACAATTAATGCTACAACCAAAATAGGGTAGTCGTGAGACAATCAAATGCTATGGAGGGAATAGACAATCGAATGAAGTGAAAAATAGACAGCCGTGAAGAGAACACCGTGCCGTGAAGTGAAATGGATAAGGTCGTGAAGGAGAACACCGTAAGGTGAATGGATACAGCCGTAAAAGAAAGTCAACTGAAGATAAACCCCGATGAGAGACAGCCCTGCGTGAAGATAAAGTCAGCCGTGAAGAAAACCGAGAAAATTACAGTCAGCTCCGTGGAGAGACAGCCGTGAGACAGTCGTGAAAACCAAATAGGAGTGCAAGGGATACAGCCATGAGAAGCCCGCGTGGGATACAAGCGTGAAGGAGAAACCCATGTGAAAGACAAACACCTGTGACAGGGATAGAGCGGTGAAGGAGAAACCGCGTGAAGACAAACACCCGTGACAGGGATAGAGCGGTGAAGGAGAAAGCCGTGGAGATAAATCCAAATGGGAACAGAGATAAACCCGTGACAGGGATGCTATGAAAGAGAAAGCCGTGGAGATAAACCCGACAGAGAAACCCGTGGGCAAGAGGGAGCAGCCGTAGATAAGAGAAACTCAAGCAGGAAGAAAACGCCGAGAACTGATCCAGTTAATTGCAAATAGACAGACTGACAGAGATCGCAGATAATAACCAGCAGCTAGCACGTAAAAGAAATTTCAGAGGATGATCTTAGTAAGAAGGTTGAATCACTAAAATTTATATAAGATTAGGAATAGGAAGTGATAATAAAAAATAACATAATAAAATAAACTTAATCGCAAATGGACAAAAAGTTAAATGGTCCACAAAGTCTTTATTAATAAAATCATAATGATTTTATTAATAAGACAAAGAAAATAATTATTTAATGACTTTATAATAAAGTAAAAACACCATAGGTTCAACAAAAGGTAAAAGGACCAAAAATCATGGGTCAAGGGTCTTTTATCCAAACATAAGGTAACCATAACAATACATGGTCCAATGATCTTTTAATAAATTAATATTTAAATACACTCCATAAAGTAGGAGTCAATATGGTCAAAAGTGCACATAAGTAAGAGTGTTAGGACCAAGTAAGAATAGGACCATGAACCAACAACCACAAGACCAAGGTGGACAATCAAACAAATAGAACCAACAAGACCAAAGACTTTTCTCTCTCTTAAAATACATAGTTTATATATTTTTGTCATCATTGTATAAGGAAGAAGATCCAAACGGATGGTGTAATCCTTTTGTCCTTAACGCTGCTCCTAAGGGTTAGGTACTAGAGACATCGCCAAGGGGTGGCCAATCCCTTGAGAAGCAACCTAGCAGTAACCGATTAGGAGAGGGGACAACAATATCTTCCATTCTCAATGATTGGCTTTCAGCTCAAGGCTGAACCTCAGTCCTAGACTGGGACATGTTGATCAACCATCTGGTCTATGACCAGGATCTCCATTCTCCCATAGAATGGTCCTCAGCCTCAAGCTGAGCATTCAGTCCTAGGCTGAATGTTGATCAACCATCTGCAGGACCTAGGAAGTCTCTGTCTCAACCTGCAGGATCTGCTTGGTCATCATGACCAAGAAACCGTCTGGTTCTAGACCAGAATACCCTAGAGACAAATAAGGGCCCTAGCCACATGCTAGGGACTTTGCCATGGCATCAAACTGCTTGGTCCTAGACCAAGAACCCCAGGAGACAGCTAGGGGCCCTAGGGTACCTTCTAGGGTCTTACTCATACTCTGCCTGGTTAACTTGACCAGGAACCCTAGTCAAGTGACTAGGGTACCATTCTCTCTGAGAATGGGTCTCGCAGCTGCACTAAAAATCAACACTCCCTCTCAGCAAGAGAGGCATTCTCAGCAACGCTAAGCTTGTCAAGGACAGAGGCTTAGTCCACATAACTGACAACTGCACCATGTCCTTATCATGGTGAAACAACCTGTCATAGAATACAGGAATTTCTGAGAGCTTCAAAGAAATCTGAATGTCAGCAAACACTTTGATCTTAAAGATCCAAATGGAAGTTATGCTTGACTTCCCTTGTTGTCTGAGAATCACTTTCCATATATCATTATCCAATTTCAACTGAAAAACATTGTTCCAAACTTGAAGTTTGGCTAACTCCACATTTGTGGTTGAACTTGAATCAGTGACAAGGCTCCCACTGGAGCAACCTTGAAACCCCACAAAAGGTTCCTTAATGAGATCAACTGAAGGCTTCTTGGCCTTCTCCCTCTGTTTCTCTGAATGAGAAGTCTCATGGACTTCTATGTCTGAGTCAATGTAAGACTCCCTCTTGATCTCTGAAACTTGACAAGGGTTATTCAATAGAGCTTTAACAACATGTCCTGAAACCTTGTAAAGGTCTCCTTCACGGACACCAATTTCAAAAGCTGAGCTCATATTTCCACCTTTAGTCCATACTAAAGCTTTTTCTTCTGAGAAGGCTATAGAGAACCCCTTGTCTTCTAAAATTGCCACTGAAAGAACATTCCTCTTTAAACTAGGAACATATAAAATTTCTTCAACATGAATTAACGTACCTGAATCGAGTTTTAAGGCTGTTGAACCAACTCCTTTTATTTCAAGGGTACTTCTGTTTCCCATCTCCACCTTTGCATTAAACTTCTTGGCCTTGTAACCTACAATTGCCTGTTTGTATCCAGTCATATGCTTGGTGGCCCCACTGTCAATCCACCATGAGTCTGAAGAATTGGAGATGGAACCTGAGAGCGTTGAAATGAGGTAGAACTCTTTTTGCTCTTTTTCTTTGGTCTCAACTTTAGATTTCTTTTGTTGAGGCTCTTCTTCTTCTATAGCAGTTGAAGCATGGTGCTTTCCTTTATGCCAATTCTTCTTAGGAGGATTTCTACAAATGTTGGCATAATGACCGAGCTTGTTACATTTAAAACATCTTACTTTTGACTTGTAAGAGTGATTACCTTGAGGTCTCTTACCTTTGTTCTGGTGCTGAGGGAAACTTCTTTCTCTCCTTGTCTTGGCAGTAAGGGCAAGGTTCTTTTCAGTTTGAGGTCTAGATCTAGTCTGGATTCTGCCTTCTTCTTCTAGGCAATCATGCCATAATCTATCAAAGCTTGGTTGAGTTTCTCTTCCATTCACTGCTGAAAGGAATGTCTCCCAAGATGTAGGGAGGCCATCTACAGCTCTTTGCACAAGATCATCATCATCTACTTCAACTCCAATTGCCATGAGTTGATCTTTTAACTGAGCAATCTTTGAGAAGAAAGAGGCAATTGTTTCTTTATCCTCCATCTTTAATGAACGGAGTTGCTTTTTCAAGGCCCTCTTTTGAGTAGGTGCCTTCTTCTCATAGAGATTAGCTAGGGCATCAAAGCATTCCTTGGTTGTCCTTAGAGGAGCTATTATAGGCATCAAATTATCTTTGACTGAGTCAAAAATCACCCTCTTTGTTTTAGCTTGCTTCTTCTTAAATGCTGCTCTCCCTTGAGTTGTTGTGGGTTCTTCCACAACATTAGTGACCAATTCATCCAAATCATTTTCCTCCAAAATATTTAAGACCTTGGCCTTCCATGCATTAAAGTTTGAGGCTCCTTCAAGCCTATCTTCTGCCTTTACAGAGTTAGAAGCCATTTTAACCCCTTACAGTCAACTTGCCAAGTAAGCTTCTGTGAAGTAAAGATCTTGTCTTAGGATCGATGTAGTTTCTGTTGGCTGCAAAACAGAATTAGCTACACCCTAATGCTCTGATCCCATGTTGAAATTTCAGGTTATGTACATTTTTTCACATATAACAACCTTGATGCAAGAACATGTAAACAATTGTACTGTAAAAATTAAATTCAAACTGATTTAAAACAAGATTTTCATCTCTTTCAACTTAATGCTCCATTTAGTCACTGCATTAATGTTGGTCCTCGAGAATCATCAAATACTAAGTTCAGAAAAATAAAATAAATGAACTATAGTAAAATAAACATGAACTGCATTAAAGAATTAAAACAACCCTTTGGATTCAACTTATACTCAGATAGTTTTGATCTTGTCACTGAAAGGACAAGTCAAACTAGATAAACTATATACGTATCTTAAGAGAGAGAAGGTTCAAGTAGAATAAAACAGACCTCAAGTTCTTCAATTAAAATGACAGTAGTAAGAAAGACACACAGGTGCTGCAGACTACAAAGGTCAAGCACGTAAGCACACATTAACTCAGAGTTCAATTATAGTGATGACTACTGAATGCTACAGGCAGAATAGAGAAACTATGAGACTGCTGAATGCTGTGAGTCAATCAAATGCTACAGCCAAAATAAATAAACCATGAGACAGTCACATGCTACAGCCAGAATAAATAAACCATGAGACAGTCACATGCTACAGCCAGAATAGACAGTCGAATGATACAGCCAAAATAAAGAAGCCGTGAGACTATAAGACAATTAATGCTACAACCAAAATAGGGTAGTCGTGAGACAATCAAATGCTATGGAGGGAATAGACAATCGAATGAAGTGAAAAATAGACAGCCGTGAAGAGAACACTGTGCCGTGAAGTGAAATGGATAAGGTCGTGAAGGAGAACACCGCAAGGTGAAATGGATACAGCCGTAAAAGAAAGTCAACTGAAGATAAAGTCAGCCGTGAAGAAAACCGAGAAAATTACAGTCAGCTCCGTGGAGAGACAGCCGTGAGACAGTCGTGAAAACCAAATAGGAGTGCAAGGGATACAGCCATGAGAAGCCCGCGTGGGATACAAGCGTGAAGGAGAAACCCATGTGAAAGACAAACACCCGTGACAGGGATAGAACGGTGAAGGAGAAACCGCATGAAGACAAACACCCGAGACAGGGATAGAGCGGTGAAGGAGAAAGCCGTGGAGATAAATCCAAATGGGAACAGAGATAAACCCGTGACAGGGATGCTATGAAAGAGAAAGTCGTGGAGATAAACCCGACAGAGAAACCCGTGGGCAAGAGGGAGCAGCCGTAGATAAGAGAAACTCAAGCAGGAAGAAAACGCCGAGAACTGATCCAGTTAATTGCAAATAGACAGACTGACAGAGATCGCAGATAATAACCAGCAGCTAGCACGTAAAAGAAATTTCAGAGGATGATCTTAGTAAGAAGGTTGAATCACTAAAATTTATATAAGATTAGGAATAGGAAGTGATAATAAAAAATAACATAATAAAATAAACTTAATCGCAAATGGACAAAAAGTTAAATGGTCCACAAAGTCTTTATTAATAAAATCATAATGATTTTATTAATAAGACAAAGAAAATAATTATTTAATGACTTTATAATAAAGTAAAAACACCATAGGTTCAACAAAAGGTAAAAGGACCAAAAATCATGGGTCAAGGGTCTTTTATCCAAACATAAGGTAACCATAACAATACATGGTCCAATGATCTTTTAATAAATTAATATTTAAATACACTCCATAAAGTAGGAGTCAATATGGTCAAAAGTGCACATAAGTAAGAGTGCTAGGGCCAAGTAAGAATAGGACCATGAACCAACAACCACAAGACCAAGGTGGACAATCAAACAAATAGAACCAACAAGACCAAAGACTTTTCTCTCTCTTAAGATACATAGTTTATATATTTTTGTCATCACTGTATAAGGAAGAAGATCCAAACGGATGGTGTAATCCTTTTGTCCTTAACGCTGCTCCTAAGGGTTAGGTACTAGAGACATCGCCAAGGGGTGGCCAATCCCTTGAGAAGCAACCTAGCAGTAACCGATTAGGAGAGGGGACAACAATATCTTCCATTCTCAATGATTGGCTTTCAGCTCAAGGCTGAACCTCAGTCCTAGACTGGGACATGTTGATCAACCATCTGGTCTATGACCAGGATCTCCATTCTCCCATAGAATGGTCCTCAGCCTCAAGCTGAGCATTCAGTCCTAGGCTGAATGTTGATCAACCATCTGCAGGACCTAGGAAGTCTCTGTCTCAACCTGCAGGATCTGCTTGGTCATCATGACCAAGAAACCGTCTGGTTCTAGACCAGAATACCCTAGAGACAAATAAGGGCCCTAGCCACATGCTAGGGACTTTGCCATGGCATCAAACTGCTTAGTCCTAGACCAAGAACCCCAGGAGACAGCTAGGGGCCCTAGGGTACCTTCTAGGGTCTTACTCATACTCTGCCTGGTTAACTTGACCAGGAACCCTAGTCAAGTGACTAGGGTACCATTCTCTCTGAGAATGGGTCTCGCAGCTGCACTAAAAATCAACAGGATCTTCACAGCAAGTATTCAGTGCTGCTCAATTATCTCCGAGCCTAATGGTGGTGACATGTATTTACCCTATTGTAGATTCATGAAGTCATCTCTGTTGAGATTTATATGGGTAAATCGAAGAATCAATGGAACCAAAGTCCAACCAAATTTTGAAATAGCCTCCTCACTAGTCTGCTAGAGAGAGATAGGTCTACTGCGCTAAAGAGAAATTGCAAAATCTAAGCACAAGTGCTGAAAAACATAAATACAGAAGTATGTCTAAGAGAAAGATGTCAATCACAAAAAAGAATGCCAAAAATAAGTGCCCTCGGGCTTATAACACTTTGTATTTCAGATCAAGAAAATTATAAGATGAGATAATACAAATGAGAGCTTGAGTTATGTGTTTATACACAACTCAAGTGAGGCATCCTTTCAAGAGGGGGTTATGGGCCCACAAAACAATGGCACAAACCCTAAGAGGGTTATTGTGTCTCCATATCAAGTTTGACTAGGTCGGCCTTAACCATACCCAGTTATACAATAGAAGAAAAAAAATATGGCCTTATCCATAACTACAAGTAATTATGATACATGAGCCATGGATGTACAAATTACACTAGCCCCGAGGGTTAGCTCAAGTAGTCATGAACCAGACGAGAGATCTATCCCCCGAAGTTGGGGAGGTCACAGGTTCGACTCTCTTGATCCCCTTGGGGTTAGGCTCCATAATTAGGGTCGATGGTTTACCCCCTTTACCATACATGGATCATGGGGAAGTACTTGAAGGGTCTTCTACGAGGCCTTCCTTGTAAAGAAAAAAAGGTAAAGATTAAACTAATAATTCCAACAATCTCCTGAATAGGACACACAATCTAAAGATTGTTGTCTAAATTTATTTTGGGTAGTTCAATGAGAAACAAATTCAAGGACACATCTTGTTTAAGACCAGCGGAATCCTATTCTCTGCAGTGAACAGGTCAAGCCTGTACATTAGAATGTTCACTTCTCCACTCTTCCTATCAACTTTGAGCAACTGGCTTTTTGTTCAAAGTTGATAGAATGTTCCCTCTCCTGTTGTTTTTACAAGTTTACTCTTTTTTAAGCAACATGTTGTTGTAGTAGTCAAAACTAATTACATGAATCGTTCACAAACACATATGGAAGAAGGTATGCATTAAATCGGGTCAAGAAATTCCTCCATTGAAAAGAAATCATGCATCCCAAAGAAACCCAAATATTCTCACAATGCCTCAATGGAAGTGCCTATTTGAGAGGTGGATGATAATAAGAATAAACCAACGATTTGGAAATGTGGGCTAACTTCATCCAAAACCAATTGGAGAATATCATAGCACTTGTTTGAATTTTGAACTTAATGTTGACCTTAAGTTTCGTAACTCTAACTAACTAGACTCAACTTTAGGTAGATCAGTGTGAGCTGATTGAAGTCCCGATTGGTCCAAAAGAAACTATTGGCCATTCCATATATTGGGGGTTTCTATTCCATATTAATTTTGGATGATATAAAGTCCACTATAGTAATGTTAGACACAAGACACTGTTCAGAAGATGAATATAGTTCCTAATGTTCAAGTTGTTAAATTTATACGCTGCAATATCTTAGATTCCTACTTCATTAGCATTTAATACATTTTCACAATAACAACATAAAGAGGATCACTGAAAGATGCACAATCACAAGGTATACAACAATTTATCCTGGGAAACCCTAAGGGGAAGAAAACCCAGCAAGAACTTCCTCAATATAGATTACCAAAGTACAATGCCCAAAGAAATAAGTCTCATAAGAAAGAGAGACAAAACCCAAACTCTAGAGCTAAGAGCAATCCTCCTCCTCCTTCGCAATCCTTCTTCTTCCTCTCTTGCATAATGCTTAAGTGACTGAATGGTACAAATGAGAGGGAGACACTCTCTATTTATACTTTACTTTTCATTTGACCTTTAACCTAACTAGGTTGACCTCACTAACTTAACTAGGCCAATCTCTCTAGGGAGACTCAAAATAATAATAATAATAAACTCTTTTGGGTACTATTGACCCGACTTACAACGGAGGTTTTACCTCATGACCTTTTACATTAAAGACATCTCCCGAAGGAGGAATAATACAAGTAGAATATTCTTCGAAGTTACATTATTTCAACACTCCCCCTTAACAAGAAGGGTATTCTACTAATAACAACAACAACAGGTGTGGCTCTACACAACATCATTGGAAGGAGGGAGGAGGAGGCATCATCATCAACATCATTTGGAACATTGGTTGGTACATCTATAAATCATTGGAAGTTCTTCAACAACATCAATCTAAGCAACTTGGACAACTAGCTGTAACATCATCAACATTTGTAGCACGGAGCTGGAACATTATCATCTGCAGCACGAAGCTGGAACATCATCATCTGCAGCACGAAGCTAGAACATCATCATCTCCAACACAAAGCTGGAACATCATCATCCGCAGCACATCAGTATAAGACCTGATACAACAACACTGGTGATTCTTCCTTTCGGAATTACAGGATCATGGACAATCCTTCCTTTCGGAACTACGGGATCCAGTCCAACAACACTGGTGATCCTTCCTTTCGGAACTATGGGATCATAGACAATCCTTCCTTTCGGAACTATGGGATTCAATCCAACAACACTGGTGATCCTTTCTTTCGGAACTATGGGATCATGGACAATCCTTCCTTTCGGAACTATGGGATTCAATCCAACAACGTTGGTGATCCTTCCTTTCGGAACTATGGGATCATGGACAATCCTTCCTTTCGGGACTATGGGATTCAGTCCAACAACACTGGTGATCCTTCCTTTCAGAACTATGGGATCATGGACAATCCTTCCTTTCGGAACTATGGGATTCAATCCAAGGATGATCAATTCTCATAGTATCATCAGCACTACTCCCCCTTTCGAGGGAAGTCCTTACGGAATACACCAAGCTTGTCACGGAAGTGCTCAAACTTCACACGAGACAGAGGCTTGGTCAACACATCTACAACTTGCTCATCTGTGCTCACGTATTGGAGCTTTACAGCTCCCTTCTGCACCATATCTCGAATGTAGAAATACCGGATTTCTATGTGCTTCGACTTATCATGGAACACGGGGTTCTTTGTCATCTTCATACAACTCTGGTTATCACATAGAATCATTGTGGTATCCAACTCCAGATCGAATAGACCTGATAATAGCTTCCGAAGCCATATGGCTTCACAACTGGCGAAACAAGCTGCAATATATTCGGCTTCTACAGTGTTGAGAGCAACACTGGACTGCTTCCTGCTTAGCCATGAGATCATGGCTGACCCTAGACTGAAGCACCCACCTGAAGTGCTCTTTCTATCTGAGACACTTCCTGCCAAATCTGAATCTGTATAACCATACGGTTTGAAGTCATGATCTCTAGTAGAATTGAGACCATAGTCTATCGTACATTTTAGGTACTTCATCACATGCTTTGCAGCTACAAGGTGAACACGTCTGGGCTCAACCAAATATTGACTCAAGGAGTTCACAGCAAAGCATATATTTGGCCTGGTATTTGTCAGATACATCAATAACCCAATAATCTGTCTGTATAGTGTTACATCCACTAATTCTAACGAAGCATCAATTAGCAACTTCAAATTTGTATCCATGGGTGTGGCCATGGATTTACATTCCAACATATCAAATCCTTTTAAGATTTCTATTGCATACTTCCCTTGGTTAAGGAAGATTCCTTCTAGGCTTTTCCATAGTTCAAGACCTAGAAAATAATGCATCAAGCCAAGGTCTTTCATCTCAAATCCTGCAGCGAGCTTCTTCTTTCATCGGTTCTGCAACTCTGAGAGCTACAACTTCTTCATATACTTCTTCAAGCTGGCACATGTGGTTCTTTGTAGAGAGTTCTGAATTTTGGAGGTTACTTTTAATTTTACCATCTGTCTAGCGTAATATACATCATTTGCCACTAAGGCAATGTCTTGTTATAGTCAACTCACTCTCACTTTGTTCATCTATAGTATGCTTGATTTTATAAGTTACAACTTCTTCATATACTTCTTCAAGCTGGCACATGTGGTTCTTTGTAGAGAGTTCTGAATTTTGGAGGTTACTTTTAATTTTACCATCTGTCTAGCGTAATATACATCATTTGCCACTAAGGCAATGTCTTGTTATAGTCAACTCACTCTCACTTTGTTCATCTATAGTATGCTTGATTTTATAAGTCTTCTTGAATGTCATCATCACTTTTGCTTTGGAACATGTCTCATCATTATTCTCTTGTAGGAGATTATACACGATCTTTCCTACAAATCAAATTTAGTTTCATGATTAGAAATATTTCATAAAATCAATTCTTATATATAAAGACAGTCATGCAACTATCAATGCTTCAACACAACATTCATCCATCTCCCTTATTCATACGATAACTTTCTAGATTCCTTCCATCTCTACCAAAACATTATTAAGAGCGTGCACTACTCCCAATATGTCAAAGAGGTTTCACTCTAGATAAGTAGCAATAGAATGTTGTATAGTACCATAGGCCACTTACCCATCACATGCATATTGTTCATTAATGCAATTGTTCTAACATGCATACTATACTTCTAGGAATATAAATATGTACACAATTGAACAATATCATTTAACCAATTTGATAAAAATGACAATTCAAATACTTATCTTTGTTTGTTTGGTAGGATCTCTTTTGATCCTAGTCTCCTTGCAAGGATTATTGGAATGTCTAATGGTGAGCTCTACTCCATCATCTGATTCTGAGGTCATGTGCCTTTCTTGCTTATGATCTATAATGTTGATCAAGTCTTCTACCATAGATCAAAGTTGTTTCTAAGTGATCTTATGTGAGCCACCTTCTTTTGTCCCAATAAAAACTGCATCTTCTATAAAAGCAATTCTAAACTCTTTCTAAAGCTGAGATATATTACATCCTTCTTCATCATCAGAGTTCCTGAATCAAGCTTGTATGTGGCTTTTTATTCTCCTAGTGAAACTTTCTAAGGGGAGTCCTTTTCTTCAATATTTGAGAGAGTGCTTTGAAGCACCACTATTCTAGGACATATTCTTCAATTTCTTCCTTTCGTAACTTCCTGGGAGGTCCTTCTTCTTCTTCTTCTTCTTCATCTTCGGCAAAATGAGCATGATGTCTTTTGTTATTCATCTTTTTATATTCTTCTTTTCTTAATGGACAATCTTTAGCAATATGTCCCATTTTATCACAATAATAACATTGATAAGAAGAGAAGTCTTTCTGCTTGTAGTGTCATTTCTTTTAATTCTGAAACTTCTTAAGAGGATGAAACTCCTTATGAGTTTCCTCCTAGTAGTGAGATTTTCTTTTTCCTCTTTTAGTATGGGTAGCTAGAGCTTGATCATCATCTCTGATTAGTGCTTCTCGATTTGCCACTCTAGCTTCTTCTTGAACACATTCTTCCCATACAATTTCAAATTGTAGACTTTCCTTTCTTGCACACATTGTCTGGATAAAAGAATCCCAAGGTCAATTAAGACCATTGAGAGTGGTCATCACTAATTCATCTTCATCAAGATTGTCTCCAATTGCTTCTAGTTGTTCTTTGAATTGAGAAAACCTTGTAAAGTATTCTTGGATAGATTCACCCGGACTCATCTTTGTATTTTTAAGTTGGGTTCTCAAATTCATCTTTCGATTAATGTTCTTTCCTTCATACATCCTTGATAGGGCATCAAACATTTCCTTCGGTGTTTTCTTGGAGGACACTTGAGGAATCAAGTGATCCTTGATGGAAGCTACTATGATCCTCTTGTTAGATTTTCACAATTTAATTCAAGATTATCTAGGATCTTATCTGAGAGAATAACATGCATAGTAATTCAAACACAAGAGACAAGAGACACGAAGAATTTCATCGGGGAAACCATAAAGGAGAAAACCCCGCAACTTCCTCAGAGATAGAATGAGCAACAATACAATAAACCCCAAAAGTATAAATGGTCTCCAGCAGCTTCTCACTTCTTCACTTGTGCGAACTTGTCCTCCTACTCACTTATGTGAACTTGATGAGTGAGTGAAAGATGAAATAGAGAGGAGCACCCTCTCTATTTATACTTTATCTTTCACTTGACCTTTACCCTAATTAAACTGGGCTAACTTCTCTAGGAGAGTCTAATAACCCATTAACAACTTAACTCTAGGGTCTAATGCCCTGACATACAATGGAGGGTTAACCTCAATGACTTTACATGACCCAAATACAATAATGACTCTCCCGACCGAAGGTATAAACATCTCCATCGGAGGTACAATAATAAAATACAAATACAATATAAAATATACAAGTGAATATCTTTTGAAGTTACAATTACATTAACACTCTCTCTTAACTAGGAAGGTATTCTCTTGACACAGTCATCAGCATAAGTCTTCGTCACTGGATCATCATCGTTTGTGTTGCTGCTATCTCGACCATCAATCTCCAATCTACTCATCATAGGAAGTTCTACAGAGCCAACCCTTTTTAATGCTAGATGTAGGCATAGCCTCCATGTAGGTCTTCATCATCTCTGTGAGCAAGCCATCAAGTAGGTACATCTCAGGACTTATTATATGCCTCTTGCAAAACCTGCAAGATCTCCTAGGACTGATTATATGCCTCTGCAAAACCTGAAGGAGCATCCCAGGACTGATTATATGCCACTGCAAAACCTGCAAGATCTCCCAGGACTAATTATATGCCACTGCAAAACCTGAAGGAGCATCCCAGGACTGATTATATGCCATTGCAAAACCTGCAAGATCACCCAGGACTGATTATATGCCTCTACAAAACCTGTGTACCCTACTGTCGTCTCATCACGTCCAAATCATCTCAATGTCAACGGAGCACAGCCCAAATGCACGTCACACAGCACTTACATCACCCGACATGGGAGAACAATCTACCACCACTCAAAAAAGGTTCCAGCCCTTACATCTACACCATGGGAGGACACACCTACCACCATGTGAGAATGGCTCCTGTGCATCTGCGTCTTCTGGACTCATTACTTCACCCTGGAAGGAACCTCGATCTGGAATACACCAAGCTTCTCTATGAAGTACTCAAACTTCACTCTGGCTAGCGGCTTGGTCAACACATCGGCTATCTGCTCGTCTGTCGCAACATATTGGAGCTTCACTACTCCTCTCTGCACCATATCCCTGATATAGTGATACTTGATCTCAATGTACTTCGACTTGTGTCATGAAACACTGGGTGGGTTCTCAGACAACTTCACCCAACTCTGGTTGTCGCAATATATACAAGTAGCATCCAACTGGAGATCAAACAAATCAGACAATAGTTTCCTCAGCCATACTACCTCACAACTAGCCGAACAAGCTGCGACATACTTTGCTTCAGCTGTACTCGGTGCCACACAGGACTGCTTCCTGCTAAACCAAGAGATCACACCTGATCCCATACTGAAGCAGCACCTCGAAGTGCTCTCCCTATCAATGGCACTGCCTACCTAATCTGAATCAACATAACCCTCCAAGTTAATCTTCTGATTTGCATCATACTTGAGCCCATAATCCACCATACCCTTCAGGTACCTCAGAATATGCTTTGCAGCAATCAAGTGAACATGTCTTGGATCCGTCAGGAACTAGCTCAATGTGTTCACAGCAAAGCAGATATCCGGTCTCATATTCGTCAGGTACATCAAAGATCCAATCATCTGATGATACATCGTGGCATCAGCCGACTCTGATGAAGCATCACTCAATAGCTTCAGATTCGATGCCATAGGTGTGGCCATGGCCTTGCAATCCATCATCCCAAACCTCTTCAGGATCTCTACTGCATACTTCCCTTGTCCAAGGAAGATTCCATCCGCACTCTGCCACACCTCCATGCCTAGAAAATAGTGCATCATACCCAAGTCTTTCATCTCGAACTCGGCAGAAAGCTTCCTCTTCGTGTCAACAATCAACCCATCCTCACCTGTCACAAACAAGTCATCTACATACAGTAGGAGTATCACTGGGTTCCCTTCCTCAACCTTGTAGTAAAGGTTGGAATCCGCTTTACTCTTGGTAAAGCCCAAACTAGTCAGGAAGTTGTCTATCCTGCCGTACCATGTCTTGGGTGCCTGTTTCAATCCATAAAAGGCTTTCTTCAGTTTGCATACATGAGTCTCCCTGACATGTGTCTCAAATCCAAATGGCTGCTCCACATACACTTCCTCCTCTACTACACCATTCAAGAACGTTGTCTTGACATCCATCTGGTGTACCTTCCACTTCATCACTGCAGCCAGAGCAAGTACTGATCTGATGGAAGTGAATCTGGCTACAGGTGCAAATGTCTTGTAGGACCCCTCGTTTAGGGTCCCCTTGAAATGAACCTGAAACTTTAACAACTTCATACAAAAATATTAGCCATCATAGTTATTGGAAAAATAAAATAAAAAGCGTGAATAACTTAACAAAAATAAGCAAAACCTTAACCTGTCAACCCGATCCAGTTGGTCCATTGTCGCCTTCTTCTTCCGTAGGATCCGTCCAGCAAAGCTCGTTTAACCATTGGCGAAGCAACCGTTAGCTTCGCCACCCAACCATAGGCTCATGCTTTCAGTCGCATGGCCTCCCCCGAGCTTTGGGTCGTAAAGTTCACACACAATTCTCAAGAAACCTAGCTTGGGTTTCCCCCCCCACCAAGATTTCCAGCCAAACCCTCAATAGCAGCAAGTCATGAGGTAACTCAATATTACAATAGTCATCCAGGGTCTGGGTCCCTTACCCATTCCCAAAGCCTTCCTTTTAAAGGAAAATTCCATACGACACATGTCGCTTCATGCATAAATACATATTTTATTAAATTTTCAATTTAATAATACTCACCCATCCATGTGTCAGTTTTTCTAGGAGTTGCACCAACATTCCTAAGTTTTCTCATGTTTGTCCCCTAGATATTTTACTTAACCCCTACTTTTGAGGTGTAGGTGGAGTTGACTAGGTGTCCATGCTTAGGATTCTACTTTGCTCCTAAAATAAACATTTATATTATTTTAAATGCTCAAAATATTCTTTTATGTGCAAATGCCTAAGTAACACTTAATATTATTTAAATGTCAAAGTAATCATTGATGTGCAAATACCTAAAGTACTCAAATGCATTTCTAAGTAAAGTTCTAGGTGCAAACTTATATGTTTTTATGCAGTGAAGTTTAATAATCATTTTCACTAGAATCCTGGTGCCGCATCGTTGGGCTTCCCCATTCCTAAATTTCATTTCCATGACATGGCACCACTCCGTCAGGTCCAGTCATCCGTAGTTTCCATTCCTCGGCAAGGTACCACATCGTTAGATCCTTGCGTCCACTCTTTCCGTTCTCGACAGGGTACCGCACCGTCGGGCCCTTCTGTCGTCGTCCTTTCGTTTTGACTTGCGGGAACTTCATGTAGGGATTTCAGGAGCCGTTACCTTCTATCCTCCGTCTACACGCTATTAGGGACTAATGGCGCTGAGGAGTGAGTCCGTTCTCACTGCGCGCCCCCCAACTCGTACGTGACCAGCTCCGTCGTGGCCCACCTCATACGCCCTCACGCTTTCCTCTTGAGCAAGCGGATCAGTGCTTATCTGCTCAAGCGTGGTATTCCGTCGGAAGCCGACATCGTCGTCGCTCTCCCTGTGTGTGATTTACTCGTACTCTACGACCCTTCATATTCCTTTGTGTGTCCGTTGGTGAACCGTTTCACCTGTCGCTACACACATTTCTCACAAACGTAAATTAGTAGCACTGTCCTCAATATTCACAATTTGGTTTATAAATCTGTTGCTTCATTAAGCATCTATAATTTACTTAATCATTACTCATTCGTCTAATCACATAATCAATTGCACAGCTAGTCGTTAAGCATCATTCATATGTACAGTTTTCATATCAAAGTTAATCGTTAAACAACATGAAATTGTCCATTCACAATAACTACCCAAATGCACATATATCAATCAATCGTAATCTCAAAATGAAATCATAGGGTTATTTTATTAATGTTTCAAATAGTCAGGTGACTCAGCAGGTGCCCTCAATGTCTATAGTAGTCTAGGGGCACTACATGTCTCCTCATAGTCTATCCCTTCCTTCTGGGAGAAGCTACGTGCCATTTGCAGCATGCTTGATCTTGTAGATCCACTTGGAAGTCACAACAGACTTCCCTACTAGTCTCAGTACCACATCCCAGACATCATTCTTCATGATCCACTGGTACTCCTCGATCATTGCATCCTTCCATTCCTTCCTTTCTGCCGCTTATTCATAGTTGGCAGGATCCTTGTCAATGATGTCGCACCGCAGGGCTACATAACTGGAGAATGGTCTCGGTCTCTTACTTTCTCTATGCATTCCTTCTGGGGCACCTTATCTCTCCGCATCTTGAATTGTTTCTCGTACCCATGTTGGTTTCCTCTTGTGAGAATTCTTCTCACATGGTGGATCTATCGGTTCCTGTGGGTCTTCCATCTCGTGTTCTCCATAATCTTCTGGAATTACTTCATTCATTGTTGTATCTCGAATCATGGGTGCCTCTGGTTCTTCAATGTCTTCAACACGTAACTTTCGGGATTTATGATATGTTGAGTCTTCGTCGAATGTTACATCCCTGTTGATGTCGATCTTCTTGAACCCTGGAAAATATATTATGTAAGCCTTCGAGCTTTCACTATATCCCACGAATATGCCCTTCTTTCCTGAAGGATCTAACTTCGACCTTTTCTCCTTCGGGATATGTATGCATACTGGACAACCAAATATCCTGAGATGGCTGGCCTCTAGTTTCTTGCCGGAGAGGGCTTCTTCTGGTGTCTTGTTGTCAAGTACTCTATGTGGAGTATGATTTTGTACATACACGGTTGTTCTCGCGGCTTCTGCCCATAGATACATTGGAAGATCCTGGTCGTGAAGCATTGCTCTTGTTGCTTCCATGATTGTTCTATTCTTTCTTTCTGCAACTCCATTCTGTTGTGGATTATATAGAGTGGTCAACTCCCTCTTAATCCCTGAATCTCTGCATAATTTCTTGAAGTCTTCTGATGTGAACTCTCCGCCATTGTCTGACCAAAAAGTCTTGATTTTCTTCACTGTGTGGTCCTCGATCAAGGCTTTGAATTCCTTGAACTTATTGAATACTTCATCTTTGTTCTTCAAGAAATATATCCGTGTCTTCCTAGAAAAATCATCAATGAAAGAAACATAATATACATACCCATTCAATGAACTAAATGACATTGGACCGCATACATCTGAATGAATGATTTCCAAGGTTCCTTTTGCCTTTCTCTCGCTGCTTGGAAATGGCTTCTTTATGCTCTTTCCTTTCGCACATCCTTTGCAAATGCCTTCATGCTTTGCCTGGATTTATGGAAGACCTTCAACTGCTTTGCTTGCGAGTGATAGTGCTCTATAGTGCACGTGAGCAAGCCTTCGATACCGTAGTTCACTTGGCTCTACTGAGTCATGGACTAGGGCTTGTTCAGGTTGGCCCTTTAGTTTGTATAAACCTCCCTCTTGCTCTCCAATCACCACAGCATCCTCTATGGTCTTTCCCTTTGGCCACATAAGAACTTGGCCATCTACAAATGCGACCCTCGTACCTTTTGCATCCAATGCAAATATGGAGAGAAGGATCTTCTTGAGGCTTGGAACATATAGGACATCTTTCATCTTCATAGACTTTCCAGAGTCTAACTTATAGCAGGCTTCACCACTTCCTTTTATGGGATACTGGTAGTCATCCCCAAGTTTCACCTTGTGAGGTGACTCATGTTCAGATAGGTTCACAAAGGATTCCTTGAATCCTGTCATATGCTCGGAAGCCCCACTATCTAAAAGCCAATCATTGCTTATGTGTGTGATAGTTCCTGTGAGAGCTGAAATCAAAACATATTCTTCATCACTTGAAGAATCTTCACTCTCTTCTCTGGTTCTCTTCCTTGGAGGTTCATCATTCTCTGCAGTGTGAGCATGATGTCTTTTCTTGTTGTTCTTCTTCTTGTGGGAGCTACTTTTGTTCCTTGGACAATCTCTGGAATAGTGTCCCTTCTCATCACAAGTATAACATCGAATGTGAGAGAGATCTCTCCTGGATCCTCCAAAGTTCTCCCTTTGATTCTAGTGATGGTGTTTACCCTTCTTGTGATGAGAATGCTCCCTCTTGTTATTGTTCTTTTTGGTGTGTGTTGTGAGAGCCTGGTCTTCATTACCCATCTTTTCTTCTCGAGCTACAATTCGAGCTTCTTCCTATGAGCACTCCTCCCACGGCCTACTGAAGGTGATCAACTTTCTTCTTGCACAAATTCCTTGAATAAAGGAATCCCATGACCTAGGAAGACCATTCAATGTGGTCATCACTATTTCTCCATTCTCTATATCTTCTCCCACAGCTTCAAGTTGTTCTTTTATATGAGAGACCCTTGTAAAGTAGGATTGCATGGTCTTTGCATTTTGTATCTTTACATTCTTCAATTGATTCCTCAATGTCATATTCTTATTTATATTCCTCCCTTCAAATAAGGTGGTCAAGGCATCAAACATCTCCTTGGGTGTCTTTAGAGATGACACGTGGTATGAGATGGTCCTTGATAGAATCTGCAATGATTCTCTTAGCCTTAACCAGGTTTTTATTGTGTAAGGTTTTAGCCTCATCTCCCTCTGGAATTGGAACCTCTTCATTCAGGTGTCCAATTCATTCTCTTATAGGACAAGCCCAATCCTATACTTCCATGTTCGGAAGTTATCAGCCCCTTCAAGCTTATCCTTAAGCTTGGTGTCGTGAGACATCTTTAATTAGTACTTCAAATGGAAATAGAAAATATTTAGGTCTTACCACTTGATTTGTTGAAACTAGATCTGGAGCTAGCTAGGGTTTGACAGAGAAACCCTAAAAATTCAAACTTGGAATTTCAAACTTCTGTCTAGATAGAAAGATGCGCCTTGCTAAGGCGAGCAAGCTGGTACACTTAGATTTTGAAAATTCAAAAAATTGACCCCTCAAAAGTGGCTTGCGAATTTCGGACCTGCAATTTCTGGTCCTTTCTGGTTTTCTGGTTTTTCTAGTCCAAAGTCAAATTAGGGTTTGAATTATCCCGGGGTTCTACCCAACCAAAAACTTCGATCTTGGTCTCAAAATTTCGATTTTGAGGAGGAGAACAATCCTATGCTGAAAGCACTCCAAAATTCCACTTCTGTGAAAAAGCCCTAATTTCCCGCAGCAGTGACAGGCCAAAAAATGAAAATGCTCAAAATCAATTTCTGTTTCGACAAAAAGATGTGCCTTCCTTAGGTGAGTTAGCATAGCCTCCTTTTGCTGATGATATGTGGAGAGAAACCCAAAAATTAAGAAGCCCTAGCTTCCGCAGCTGCACAGTGTCTTCTTCTCAAGTTAGCTCTGATACCATGTTAGATTTTCACAATTTAATTCAAGATTATCTAGGATCTTATCTGAGAGAATAACATGCACAACAATTCAAACACAAGAGACAAGAGACACAAACAATTTCATCGGGGAAACCATAAAGGAAAAAACCCCACAACTTCCTCAGAGATAGAATGAGCAACAATACAATAAACCCCAAAAGTATAAATGGTCTCCAGCAGCTTCTCTCTTCTTCACTTCTGTGAACTTGTCCTCCTACTCACTTATGCGAACTTATGAGTGAGTGAATGATGAAATAGAGAGGAGCACCCTCTCTATTTATACTTTATCTTTCACTTGACCTTTACCCTAATTAGACTGGGCCGACTTCTCTAGGAGAGTCTAATAACCCATTAACAACTTAACTCTAGGGTCTCATGCCTCGACATACAATGGAGGGTTAAACTTAATGACTTTACATGACCCAAATACAATAATGACTCTCCCGACCAGAGGAATAAACATCTTTGTCGGAGGTACAATAATAAAATACAAATACAATATAAAATATACAAGTGAATATCTTCCGAAGTTACAATTACATTAACACCCCTTGGCTTTAATCATGTCCTTCTTGTGCTTTTCCTTTGCTTCAAGATTCTACGGGTTCTGGCACAACTTCCTTAACAAACTTCGCAAGATCATTCTCTTCTAGAATGAGTCCAATTTTGTATTTCCAAGCACGGAAATTTTCTATGCCTTCCAACTTGTCATCAAGCTTAGTGCTTGGAGCCATCTTATCCCGGAGAACAGAAAATGACCGAAAATTGAAATTTCTCAAAAATGAACACTGAACTCACCAAAAGATGCATTTGACTGAGGCGAGTATGCTGGTACAATCAGTTTCTGAAGAATCCAAGATTTAACCCCTGAAACTGGACTTGTGAAATTCTCGACTGCAGTTTCTGGTTTTCTGGTTTTTTTGGTTCCAAGTCAAACTAGGGTTTGACTTTCTGGAAGATCTAGCCACTGAAAAACTTCGATCTAGGTGCCAAAGATGTGCCTAGGAGGGGCGCACTTCCCTGTGTCACTTGCACTCCAAAATTTCTCTTCAGTAGGAAACCCTAATTTTCTTTCCCGGAGAAAGAGAGAGAAATTTAACCTAGTGAAAGCTGCTCTTTTCAGTCTAGCTCTAATACCATGTTAAATTTATATGCTGCAATATCTTAGATTCCTACTTCATTAGCATTTAATACATTTTCACAATAACAGCATAACGAGAATCACTGAAAGATACACAATCACAAGGTACACAACAATTTATCCAGGGAAACCCTCAAGGGGAAGAAAACCCAGCAAGAACTTCCTCAATAGAGATTACCAAAGTGTAATGCCCAAAGAAATAAGTCTCATAAGAAAGAGAGACAAAACCCAAACTCTAGAACTAAGAGCAATCCTCCTCCTCCTTCGCAATCCTTCTTCTTCCTCTCTTGCGCAATGCTTGAGTGAGTGAATGGTACAAATGAGAGGGAGACACTCTCTGTTTATACTTTACTTTTCATTTGACCTTTAACCTAACTAGGTCGGCCTCACTAACTTAACTGGGCCGACCTCTCTAGGGAGACTCAAAATAATAATAATAATAAACTCTTTTGGGTACTATTGACCCAACTTACAGCGGAGGTTTTACATCATGACCTTTTACATTAAAGACAACTCCCGAAGGAGGAATAATACAAGTAGAATATTCTTCGAAGTTACATTATTTCAACACAAGTCCCATACTACAATTCCATCAGCATCACCAATAGTCCCCACAAGAACAGAGCCCATCCTTGAAATGATGAAAGCGGTTTGTATCCCTAACCACAATATCTCTCTGAACAATCTTGGAGATAAACTTTGTTGCAGTATGACAGTCTCCACAAATGCGAAGGTTCTTCACAATTTGAATACATGTTCCTGGGGGTGTACTAATGAGTCCATAAGCCATTGCTAGCCTCTCGCTATGATAGCAGAGACGATACTCCTTCTGCTCCTCGTCAACATCATGAAGTACAAAGTTTGTGTCAGGGACATAGCCTGACTTCTTCATTTGCGCATTCAGTTCCTCCAACTTGTAATAAATTTCAGTTGTTTGTGGGTGTGATTTGTCACTTGCAATAAACGTATGCACCCGATTCTTGACCTCAATGCAACTATACCCTGCCTCCTTTTTAACATTACTGTCATCCATCAATTTTCTCACGTCATCTCTATCATCCCATCTTCCAGCTGCACTATAGATATTTGACAGAAGCACATATGCTGCAGAGTCTTCAGGCTCTAGCTCAAGAATACGCTGTGCTGCATATTTTCCTAGTTCCAAATTACCACGGACCCCACAAGCACCAAGCAAGGTCCGCCAGATCATAGCATCAGCTTCAACAGGCATCGTATTTATGAATTCCATTGCCTCATTCAAGCGCCCAGCACGACCAATAATATCAACCATGCAGTTATAATGCTCCATCATTGGAGTGATCTGGTAGCAACTAATCATGGAATTGAAATGATGGTAGCCTTCAACCATGAGGCCTGCATGACTGCATGCAGAAAGCACACTGACAAATGTAATGCAGTTTGGCTTCAGACCTGCACATTGCATTTGCTCAAAGAGTTGGAGTGCCTTTTTCCCATAACCGTGTTGGGCATAACCTGCAATCATTGTGTTCCATAAGACCACATCCAATGTTGGCTTTCTGTCAAACACTACTTTCGCATCCTCTATGCTTCCACATTTTGCATACATGGAAACAAGTGCACCTCTCACACACAAAGCTGACTCAAATCCACTTTTAATGATACTGGCATGGAGCTGCTTGCCCCTCCCTATAGCTGCTCCTAGACTGGCACATGCACCGACTGCACTGGCAAAAGTGGATTCATCCAGTGTTATATTTTCTCGTTGCATTTTATAAAATAGCTTCAAAGCACTCTCACCGTGTTCATTCTGGGCGTATGCTGAAACCATTGCAGTCCACGAGATAATGTCCCGATTATTCATATTGTCGAACACTTTAAGTGCATCATCTATGTTTTTGCCTTTAGCATACATGGTTACAAGGGCATTCCTCAAGCAAAGAGCAGACTCGAATCCAGTTTTAATGGCGTGGGCGTGCACCTGCTTCCCCTCGTTCACAGCTGCTGTGTCTGCGCATGCGCTAAGAACACTTGAGAAAATGAACTGATTTGACTCTAAGCCCATCCCTTGCATTCGACGAAAGACCATCAGGGCCTCCTCCGGACACCCATTCTGCATATATCCTGCAACCATTGCGCTCCAAGATACTACATTTTGTTCTGACGATTTATCCAACAATTTATAAGCATCTTCCATACTCCTACATTTCATATACATACTAATAAGTGCACTCCCCACAAAAGCATCAAAATCAAACCCGCTTTTAATGACATGGGCATGGACTACCTTCCCCTTTTCCAATGCAGCTTGCCCTGCACAAGCAGTGAGGGCACTAGCAAGTGTAAAGTGATTCGGCTTTATGCATCTACGTTGCATTTGACAGAGAAGCTCAAGGGCTTCTTCCCCAAGTTCACTTTGGGCATATCCTGCCATCATAGATGTCCATGAAACTACATCTCTTTCAGGCATTTGATCGAAAACTCTGCGAGCTTCGATCAGTCCACCACATTTAACATACACATCCACCAAACAACTTGCCACATTAACGTCCAACACAAATGCAGTCTTGATGATCAGGGCATGCACCTGTCCCGTATCTTCCGCAGTCTTACATGCCTTGAGAACACTTACAAATGTAGACTGGTTTGATATCACTCCTGCCTGTTGCATTTCACAAAAGAGCTTCACCGCTTCCCCATCATTCCCATTGCCAAAATACCCAGCTATCATTGCATTCCACGTGACAACATTTCTCTCAAGCATTTCGTCAAACACTTGTCGCGCATCCTCTAGACTGCCACATTTTACATACATGCTGATAAGGTTATTGCCTATAAAGGTATCTGATTGAAACCCTGTGCGTATTATATGGGCATGGACTCCCTTCCCTTGTGATAAATCCTTACAACGAGCACATTCTTGCAGAAGAATAGCATAGGCTTTGGACTCTGAATGAATACATCGCTGCTGTAAAACATCGAAACTGGGTATCTCCATAACAACAGCTGTAGCAGTGAAATTTCCATGTGGGTATGTTTGATGGGATGCAAGCTTCCTTCCCATAAATCTCTGAAAACCGTGAATTCAAAAAAAGAACCCATGACAGACGACAATGCAAGGAAACCCGCTTCAGCTTTGAGGAGGCTCTGAATTTTACAGACATGAGAACAGCAATGGATTGAATTCATAAAAGAATAACTTACCTTGCTGAGCGAGATTCTGAACGCTCCACTCTTCGAATGAGGTGGAAAACTTGTATGCAATGGAGGTGTCAATGCAGCCATGAAGTTGAAGAGGCTGTCTGCGGTGGAACGACTTGGCGGTGGTCATTGGATAAGATGTAGGCGGTCCTCCAAAAATCCACTGAATGCACTCTACCTTAAAGTGAAGATTACGTTATCTTCAGCAAATTTTAAAAACAAATGAAAATTTTAGCGAAAATGGGAGAAGGCCAAAATGTGGCATTGGTATTCGAATCAATAACATGGTGTAGGTAACATCGTCGATTCGTCACAAACAAATTTTAAATAATAATAATAATTTAAATATAAATAATAATAAATTAAAATTATTATATATTTCTTCTGTTCAAAGGAGTTTTTTTTTTAAAGCAAAAAAAATGTAATATGTTATTCATTTCGAATCAAAATTACATCTTTCAAAGTACTTGTAGACATACAATATAACTACTCCCAACTAACAAGGCCAAATAGATACCATTCAACAAAAAACTGACCCTATAGCTCTCTACATACAAGAGATCAAAAATCAGACTCTATAGCTCTAGATATCTGTACATCCCCTTCAAAAGCAGTAAGTACATTCTAATCAAAATACTAAAATAACTTCATCTAGAGGATAGAAAATGACCCCTTGTCAATGGATATACCATCAACAAACTCTTCATATATGATGCTACCATCAAAAAACACCCACAACTTCTTTTGAAAGCTTGTCAGCCTCACCATTAAATTCTCTGTATATGTGAGTGAAGGATAGAAAGGCAAAAGATTGCCTCAATTCCAAAATCCTGATTTTCCATGAGGACAAATGAAGAGTTGCAAAATCATGTTTGCCATTTTCCCAGTCAATTATGACTTTAGAATCACCAACAATTTGTAAACTTTACAGGCCACGCCTGTTTGCATACCAAAGGAGACCCCAACAAGCCACCAACTTTGCTTTGTTATTTGTTCTCGGGTCCAACTACAATTTTTATCTTGCACTGATAGCCAAGTTTGATATGTAAACAAATGACAAACCCCCCAAAACCATTGTTGTAAGCATCGTCAAAAAATCCCATCGAAAGATTCATATCAAAATTAGGACTATTGACAATCATGTTCTTTGGAATAGAAGAAGGATTAGATCTATTAGTTATGAATGAGGAACTTTTCATTAAAGGTGAAGGTTCAATTTCCATGAGGACGCTCAACCCCTAAGGTTATCATGTGCACATTTAAAGATAGTGGTTGAAAATGTGAAGTTTGCATTGCACTCCCCCACTCCATGCATAAGTGGATCAAAGGCCCACCCTTTCGTCATCCTTAAGATCGGACACTAACCATTATGGCTATGGCCAGAAAAAATTCCTCAAATCATCGAATCTCTTTCAACTCAATTCGGGGGATACCAAAAAAGAATATATAGTTTATCAATTGTTTGAAGACATGGAGTTTGAGAGTTCAATACTGCAACAGGGAAATGGCAAACCAAAAAAAGCACAAAGCAAGCATATATTTCAATAATTTCAACCATTATGTTTTGTAAGTCGATACTTATTTTATATGTCTTTTATTGAGTTTATACTTTAAGTAGTACAAGGAAATCCTTGAAGAAGGATATTAAACAAATTTTGAATACATTTTGTATAAAGGAAACATCGTAAGGTTAATTTATGTACGAGATTAAGATTGAATGTTATTTAAAGAACATAACCGTATTAGTTAATATTAATGATGATAATAAAGGATATTGGCTTTCTTGATAATATTATATAGGTTGAAATCTTTTTTATGTCATATAGTATGACTTAAAACTATTTTTATTAGTTAAGAGTTCATCTTACGCAAGTTAAGGACTAATATCTAGAGGCATTGGATTGCCACGTTATTTCAAGTGCTCATTTTTTATTTATATACAATGATGTAGTTGAAAGTTAAAGTCTTGAGATTGTATCAACAAAAATTAAGTTGGTAACATAATCCTAAAATTAAGTTGGCAACATAATCCTAAAATTAAGTTGGTAACATAATCCTATTGTAACTTTTTTCTATTTGGAAAAAATTAGGATCAATATTGATGATTTTATAGTAAGAAATGAATTAAGATTAATGCTAAATATTTTTTATAACAAGGGAAAGTTGCGTTGCAGCATATTCCTTGGCAAAAAGATGTCAAGTGAAAAATGATTAATTTGAAAAAGACAATCACCCTAACTACTTGACCTCATTATTGTTTAAATTTCTTCTCCAATTGCAATTAGTGTGCAGAGCATTAAAGATGTATTTGGTCATGACAATGTTGTTTATTATGATAGTTTGTTCATGTCTACTTAAATTTAATCTTTGTTGCTCGCATGTTGGTTATGGTTGTGTTAATTTCATGTTGATGATGATGCTATGGTTGTGGCATGTTTGGTCATAATGATGATTATATACAGTTACAATTTCACTTTAATTTGTATTGGACACCTATAGACAAATTGCCACTATGATTGCATGATATGAAATGATAATATAACATGGTTTGTTTATGATGGTTTATTGGTTAATTATGGTGTTGTGACCTCCATTTATGCTTACATTTTGATATGGTATACTCGCAAAACAAATAATTAGCCTGATGAAAGAGGTGTGTGCACATGAGGGTTCTATCATAAAATTATTTGGCATAAATCTATGAGTTGAAGACCTATATGTAAAGGCATGTGTATGAAAATATTTATAAAGGTCGATAAATATGCAATACATAACAACCTTGGGTTTAGCAAACATTGATGATATGATATAACAAACCTAACAAACAATATCTCATATGGATGGTTGAAATCCAAAGCATGGTGTTGATGGTGCCACATGTCATCGACGAGGCATTAAAACTATGATTAATTGCTATATGTGAATGCATCGTGCATCAAGCTATCTTGACCCTCAAGCTCAATCCAATGGTCAGAATGCAAGCTGCTACTTCGGCCTTTGGCGTGTCACATTCCAATCCAATGACAATTCCACATCTTCAACTCTTGTCCTATTCAGCCAGCCAATTCATGCGTCTAAATTCAATTGACTAGAAGATGATCAAGAAAGAGTTAAACAAGTATTTTTTCCATTTCTTACTTCACAGTTGATTATCATTTTCTTCTTATTGATGAAGGATGGATGCAAAGTTATATGAGTAGAGAGCTTGGGCGATGTCACTTGCTTGTTTCTTGCACCAATAGCCTTACAAGGACACACAAATATAGACATACAACATCTTCCTCCACTAGGATTGTACCAGAGAATAAGACAGCACTTTGAATTTATTGTTTGGTAATTTTGATTGTTGTTGCAGGCTGGCGTGGAATATGAGAAGGGGAATAATGTTGTGTTTACCAACCACTACATGGGAGGGGTTATTGTTGCGTTGGCCACTTTATGGATGTTGGAGAAGCAGTGACAGGTTGGCCAGTAAAAATCAGTATTTTGCATCACATTTGGCTTCCCTTTGATTGGCAATTAAATTCTGGCACGAGCAATTTGTCGCAAGAAGTATCAGTTCTGCCATGTTGTTTTAAGATGTGATTCCTTCTCTAGAATCTTGTTGGCTCCTTGATGCCACCACTATTGCAGCATTTTGACAAAATTATATGACGTTTGTGCATATTTTGGCTATTTAATTGCTAAGTCTCACGTGAATTATCAACTTATTCATGAAAAGTAGCCCTACATAAAAAGATAAAAAGATAAGCGTCAAGTGCTTGAGGCAAGGTTAAGTGGTTAAGCATTAATACAGTGCTTAGTTCGTTGGAGGTTAAAATTTTAAGATTCATCGGAGGTTTAAAATTTAAGCTGTCAACTCATTTTGGAGGACTAAAATTTAAGATACCGGTGCCTTTTTAATTTGAGCGTCAATACAATGGTTAGTCTATCAGATGTTAAAAGTTTAAGGTCCATTGGAGGATTAAAATTTAAGTTGTCGGCTCATTTTGGAGGACTAAAATTTAAGATACAGATGCTTTTTTTAATTTGAGCGTCAATACGATGGTTAGTCCGTCGGAGGTTAAAAGTTTAAGGTTTGTCGGTGGTTTAAAATTTAAGTTGCTGACTCATTTCGGAAGACTAAAATTTAAGATACGGATGCTTTTTTAATTTGACATTGATTTTTCCTCTACTACGTATGTGCTTATAACAAGACAATACCACCAAAAAACAATTAAAAAATCTAGTTATACACCTTCAAAAACCCTAACAAAAGTTGTTATTGAAATATGATGTGCACTCATATAGTTGTGATACTACAACCAAGGCAATTGATAGAGGGGGCAAAAGGATTCGGCCGGAAATGGCCATAGTACAATAACTAAATAACATGTGGCATAGTAAAAACGCACGTCTCAATCATAACAAACATAAGAGTACAAAACTTGACAAGCTTGCCAAGTCATTCAATGAAAAGACTATTATTTTCCAGTCACGAGAGGGGATTGTTAAACTTAGTCAACTCAAAACGATTTCTAATTTTTCTCATTTTCCTATGTCACATTTGGGTGATGTAATTTTTTGGAATTTTATGCAATTTCATGCAATTTAATCTATGAAATATATATGTGTGTGATTTCATTAAAAATAACTAATTTCCTTCTTTAAAGTTCTTCAAATCACTTTATCTTGTAACCCTCATGCCTGATGGAATAGAAACCAACATATAAAGACAAAAATATGTGTTAATCTATCTCCATGCTTGCTTTTCTGTCGGATATCATATCAATAGGCGGGTTTGACTGCAACCATGGTTGCTTCAATAGATATATGGTGGTGCTCTTGCCTCTACTACTTGCTCTGTTGTTGTTGGTGCTTGAACTGAAATTAAGTCAATTGCCTATGCTACTATTGTCTCTGCTTCTTGTTGAGTTCTTGCTTCCACTTCCACTGGTTGTGATTTAACTGTAATATATGCACTAAATACATATATAGTTGGTTCTTATGAAACCAGATCAACTGATGAATTTGGTTCCGGATCAGCTAGAACTAGATCATAAATAATGAAAATGATTCTTGAACTGGTAGCACTGGCTCTTTTATATTATATTAGGAGAGGAGGGATTTTTTACGAGTGAAACTAAAACTACGTATATTATAGGTTGAGATGTTGTTATATATATGCTAGTGAACTTGGTTAACTAATAATGACCTAATCAGTTCAGTCCAATCAACTTGTTGGTTCTTCTATTGCCTTTCCCTCTACTTTTTCTACCTTAGTTGCCACTATTTTTTCCTCTGTTGTTATTCCTGAGACTTGGTTTACTTCTTCAACTGATTATACTACTGGTGGCACTACTACTGATGATGGATCTCAAAAGAGAACTAAAATTGATGGTGTTGGTTATGGATAAATTGATTTAACAACAACTAGTGCCGGTGGTGAAACTGCTTGGGGGAAATGGAAACGGATGGGAAGAGCATCAAGCAATTGCTTGCATGTGAATCGATAGCAAATAACATCTTCCCATGTGGTAGACACAGAGGAGATCATGTTAAAGACAAGGGACATCTGATAGATAACAACCAGTGCATCCTTTAAATGGTGAAGTCTCTGGAGCGTCCTGAAGGCCAAGAAATAAAGGAAAATTACAAATGGTGGAGGGAAAAGGGGAGAGTGGCTACTCTCTCCAAGTTCACACTCTCTGTGGACTCGAAAATGACCACTTGGGATTCCAATAATGTAATTTATGCATCGGTATTCACCAAGGGTGATCAATTCCCCCTCGGTTGAATCGTTCATGTAAACAACAAATCTTTCTTCTTTTTCTTTCTGGTTCACATTGAGATTTTTATCGAGAAATTCATCCAAAGGTATCAACTTATGATCCATGAATTGCCTCTCTATCAAAGACTTTTTTAACACTTTAACTAGTTGCAGAATGAATATGCTAGCCTTTAAATGTTTTTTCATGGAATTAATGGCTATCATGTTGTATTTAATACCACATATGCATGGAATTTATGGAGATTTTAGTTTTAAAAAATCATTTTCATTATTTTTAAACTCTGACAATTATAATCACTCCTTCAAGGATTTATGTCCCATCGGACATGTCCTAAACCAATCAAAAAACTAGAATATAGTATTTTATAAATTCTTAAATTTATTTTTAAAAAAATAAAATATTATGTTTAATATTGAAATTTTGCAAAACTTTGCAATTTTTATATCTCAAAAAACAAACTAATAGAAGTCAAAGCAGTTTGACTACCCATCGATTAGTATATCACTACCTTGGCATGTAATAATAAGAAGTTTTAGACAAAATTTTAAGCATGCAATGTGATTCAAGGTACTTATACGGTGTTATAATGTCTTTAGGAAGTTTATCCATTTTAAAAAGTTAGATCAAATTTTAGAAAATTGAATGGATATTTGTTACAAGATTAAATAGCTCATATTCTTGATAATATAAAATATTAAAGTATAATTTAATTTAATTTAATTTAAGAAAACTATAATAATTTTGTGATTTTATTTTCTTATATTTAAAAATAAAAATGATCTTTTAAAAAGTCATAAAAAATTTTAAAATATCATTATATTTATGTTGATTCGTGATCTCTTTTTCTTAGTAAAGATTTTAATTAAAAAGAGCTTCAAGAGGACTTGCAGAAAATATAGAATCATGTCCAAAAATCAAATTGTAACTGAATATCAAATATATTTTGTATACTAGTTATACTACCTTGAAAACCAAGTTTTAGATTTGGCTTATATAGTCTTCCCCAACTATTTTCAAATATGGTCTATAAAAAAATCCTAAAATCAAAATGTAAAAACACAACATGTATAATTTACTGCATGGTTGGATCTTTCATGTCAGCCACATCCTCTATTTGTTCTAGAGGGTCTTTCCTATTGGGTTCTTCTTCTACGTTGGTTGGAGGTTAATTCAGGTCCAACATGCATCAATTAGAGCCAGGGAATGACGCTTCCTCTGAGAATTCTGATTCGGCATGCACTAGAGACATGGGGTTAGGCCTAGTGTGCAGTTCTTCTACCTTAGACCAAATCGCTACACATTCGTCTTGGATACGCTGCGGACCTTGCATCTACTCTACTAATATCTCAAGGGTGTTAAGAACATACTCCAACGAGCCATTAACTTGGATCTGGAGCACTTGAACTGTATTTTCCAATTCTATTTGTTCATCCTTTGGCGGCTCTCTTCTCCATCACGCGCTTCCCCTGCTTTTCTTAACCATGATTCCTGACTTATCTAACACTGTTGGGAAGTTGAATTCTAGAGAAAATTTAAGCTTGCAATGTGACTTTGTTGAGTTCCTCTCAAACTCCTTATGCTTGTGAACATTCTGAAATGTTGTCTTTATAATATCCCTTTCAAATTCGTGCGGGAGGGAAGCCATAACAGGGGGAGAGCTTCGTCCTTCATTTCCATTAATTGCAATGAATGCCCACAAAAATCGAACTAATAAAATGTGGGGAGGTACGCTCATTACCTTGAATGCAAGAGGCCGATGCAATCTGAGTTGACACCATAATCATTTTGGGAGGCACAGATCCATATTGTTGGGCATGAGGGAGGTACGAAGAAGAGACCAGATCTTATCAAGAGCACACACAAATCTTGTGTGGGACGATGATATGCTCGGATGCAAGAATGAGGGAATCGAGAAAAGGATGCCCATGTAAGAGTTGTGGATGCTTCCAAGTGGCATGCAAACACCACCACTACACTTGGAATTTAGATGAGTGTTGGCCTTGAGATGGAATTTCAAACTATCATCTTGGGGTGGATCTATTATGGGGACTCTTGTGGGACCCCCACAATGAACTGGATCTAGAACCATTGCTATGATCATAGGATGTGCTGCGAATAGGCTACAGTGTCTCTGGTAACCAAATTAGCTTGAGCATTGGAAATTGAGTTATTAATCCGGAGGATGTGGATAGGAGATGTTTTATTATAAGAAACTAACTCATGTTGTATTCTAAGAAAAATAACTCTCATTTTCATGTCGATGGGAAAAGTCTTCAGTCTCACATAATTAATGACAATTTTTGAATCACTGAGAATTATGAGGGAGACTATCGCCTATTGTCGTGTCAATTGTATTCCTTGAAGGAGAGCATAAGTCTCTTCCTGATTGTTAGTTGCATAACTAATGATCCAAGAGAACAGAAGTTTGATATTACCTCTTGGGGAGAAAATAACCCCACCCGCACCTATCACACTGGGGTTTCCTTTAGAGGAACCGTCAAAGCTTAAGACATGTTCGAACTGAGACTATTTCCATTTCTTAAATTCTTGAGTTGATATATGAAGCTACCAAATTGATATAGTGGAGTTTGTTATGACGTTCTTGATACACCTAGGGTAGAAGCTTGTTGAGTTATATCCATTGGTACCAGTTGTATTCATCTTGATTTAAAGGTTGTTGGGCCGAAATATTTTTCTTTTTCTGCTTAAAATGTTCCACTAGCAAACCCGTAATCTTGGATGCCACCAACGTAGGGGTGGCATATTTGTCAAAGAAGAGGGCACGATTTATAGCAAGCCATATTTTCCAAGAGGTGAATTTTGGGAGAGCCATGAAGGTAGCTTAAAATCTGTCTTATTGTCTAAGGACCCCCTATAGGCAGCTTGCCATCTGCTGAAAAGCTTACTAGGAGAATTTAGCCACTTGATTTTGTGGAAGAAATTTCGAAGCACTAACGACCAAATATCTTTGGAGAACTAACATTCCAAGAATGGATGAGCACTAGTTTCCTTTGAGTTACGACAGAGCACATACCTAAAGGGGCCTTTAAACCCTCTTTTTTGCATATTTTATCCCGTTAATATCTTACCATGTGCCAAAATCCAACAAAACATATTTATCTTTGGAAGGCCATCAATATTCCATACATTTTCCCACATGCTTGATTTACGGGGGAGATTTGATTGTTCTAAGAGAGAGGCATAGCCTTCATTGATCGAGTCTCTATATGTCCCCCATCCACAAGATTCTTTAGATGATTTGTGAATGGGACTGCATCCTCTAAGGTTGAGACAAAGGACTTGGAATAGTTCTTGGAGATGAGCAGGAAGTCCTATTAACTACCATATATCCCAATTTCCATCAAGCTTCCATTTTGACATATCAAAGAGAGTTACAATTCCCTGCCCCTAACACCAAGCAAGCAAGGGTTCTAAATCTTGGTCATGTAGGAGGGGGGGCTTCCCCATTAAACTATACTTCCAAATAGAGATCTTATGCATGTTCCCTAGAATCCAAGTAGCCTTAGTTTGGAACAAGGGAAGAGAAGCCTTCATGAGTTTCCAAATAGGGGAACCATTCAATCTAGAAGGGGCTCCATTGAGACACCTTAATCTGTCCCTAACCAAATACTTTTGAAGTGGGGCTTTCTTCCACCATTCTTGTTTTCCTAACACAAGTCTCTAGAGGATCTTGGCTCCAAGAGCCAAATTTGGAAAGGTTGGATTGAGAATGCCCAACCTACCATGCGCCTTTGGATCCTTCACCACCCTCTAGTTGACCAAATGAATTATTTTAGTAGTTGTTTCCCCCCATCAAGAGGAACTTCCTTAGTTCTCGTGTTATTGTTTCCTTGACACTAGCTGGCGCAAGCAACAAGGAAATTGAAAAATAAGGAGGGCTGATACGACAGTGTTTATAAGAATCACTCTACCTACCGGGTTAAGCCATTGTGTGCCCCACTGAGTCAATTTCAACTAGATATTATCTATAATGTGCATCCATGCAGCTCTTGGAATAGAATTGAGATAGAAGGAAATACCCAGGTATTTGAATGATTAACAACTTTCCATCATTGGGAATAGAAGAATATTTGCTATAGCTGCTCCAATTCTTGTGTTGATATTCCACACATAGATATGAATTTTATGTTTGTTGATCTTTCCCCGGGATTCTTTTATAAACTCCTCTAATATCTCCTTGAATCTTCTAGTAATAATTTTGGAAGCCCCTCCCAAGAGTAGCGTATCATTTGCAAACTGAGAGTGATTTATTCTCTTTACCCCTTGCGAGATTTTTATTCCAAGAATAGATTTCTCCCTTCTTGCTTTTTCTAATTGTCTACTTAGAGCTTCGAACATCAGAATATACAAAATGGGAGAAAGTGGGCTTCCCTGCCTTAGACCTCTAGAGATATTGAAAAATTCAGCTTGTCTTTCATTGAACAACGAAGAAATCCAAGGATCGTTGATACATGAAAAAATCCAGGCCAAAAAATATACTTCAAACCTGAATCCAGCCAGAATTACAAACATGAAATTGTTCCTTACTATGTCGAAAGTATTTGCCTTATCTAATTTTAGGACCATCGCCTTTTCACCCATATCCTTGCTAGAATGAATGGCCTCTTGAACTAATAAGATATTATCCAACATTTGTCTTTTTTTCCACAAAGCCCCCTTAATTAGTGGATTTTAGTTTAGGTAGAAAAGTTTTGATTCAATTGGAAATAATTTTAGAGATGATATTGTAGGATACATTGCATAGGGATATTAGACGGAATCTGGCGTAAGGGTTAGATTCTTTTGGGATAAGAGAAAGAAAGGAGGAATTTGTACTTCCCCCCGTTCTAGAATATTTTTAAATATATTGAACCATCCAGACCGGGTCTTTTTTTATGATATGCCAACATATTAGGTAGAAATTAGTTGTGAAGTTGTCATGCCCAAGGGATTTATCCAAATTCATTTGTTTCAAGACCCTTATAATTTCCTCTTCCAATACCAACTGGATTATCTCTTTATTGTCCTCCTGACTTATCAACTAAGGAATATTATTGAGCATCTATATTTTCCAATTCCTCTTCTGAATACAAATTTTCAAAGTGATCTCTAGTTGTTGTTTTGATTTGAGCTTCATCAGATATTTTTGTCCTATCATCCACCTTGATCTATGATATTTTACATATCCATAATCTAGCTTTGGCTTGATAATGGAAGAATTTTGTATTACGATCTCCTTCCTGCATCCAAATATTTCTTAACTTAAGTCCTCAATTTTATTCCTCTTTCCTTATGACTTTTTAGTATTCTCTGAAGATGATTTTTTCTTCTTCCAATAGTTTGGAAGTTATGGGATATATATCCATACAAAGGTAAATCTCCTCCATTTTCCTTGCTAGATATTGGGTTGATTTCTTATCCTTTTCTTCCTTTAGCTTTACCCATTCCCTCAATGATTTTTCGTTTTTTTTAATTTCTACTCCCAAATGAAGAAGGGAGAACCATGGATCCAGGGGTTGCAGACGGAGGAAACTTGATCCAAGAAGGACTGATCCCGGGCCCATTGGAGATTAAAATGAAAGGGAATGAGGCTTGAGTGAATCCATATTTTTCAAATCCAAAGTGATAGGGCGATGATCTGATCCCTCCCAGGGAAGAATACAAGATAACGACATGATAAAACTACTGATAAGAAACCTGTCAAACCTGGTGGCTATGTGACCCAGTCCCTGTCGCTTGTTAGACCAAATGAAACACCCAGATGCAGGATTAATATCAATCAGGTCTAGACCTAGAAATAAATATTCCATATGTTCTATGGGAGAATCTCCACAACATTACCACCTCTCTTATCAAAGGCATGCAAAGTAATGTTGAAGTCCCCCACTACTATGAGGGGGACTATACGAATTCCTTCTTGCAGATTAAGGAGAGAGTTCCAACAAAGAGTATTTTCTTGATAAACAAAAGGCATATATACATTAAAAAAAGAGAAGGACTTACTCGAGGGGAGATGAGTCAATATTACCTGAAGTCGATTAGGTGATCTTGTTCATTCTTCAAGTTTGAACAGCTTAGGAATCCAAAGGGTACATAGGCCACCATGTGCCCCTCTTGAGCTTACTGCTAAACTCCTGCTTATTTGCTGAAAGTATCTACTTTCTTGAAGGATGTATGTGTCCTTCATTTTCATTTCCTCGAGTAAAATAACTTGAGGAAATTCCTTTTGGAGCAAGTTTCTTACCAACAAATGTTTTCCTCCACTGCCAAGTCCTCTACAATTATACGAAATGATTTTTATCATTTATAAATAGTTTTTGGGATTCCCCCTTTCGGGGGGCGGATCCACTTTGGTTTCTGAAGGGTCTTGATTCCTTTTTTGTATGACCATCCAACGTACCCTACTTTCCAAGTTCAATTTCCTTTCTTACTGTTGCTTCCCTCTTTCGGTAATTCAATTTCCTCCATGATTTTTTACGAGGGGGAATTTAAGAATATTTTTTATCCGTCTCTTCTTCCAAGCTTTCTTCAATTTCTCCTTCTTCCCAATCCTTTTGTTGGGACTTCTAGGAAATTTATAGAGGGGTTTGATGGTCTCCTTCATTTTATAGAGGAACTTGGGGGTTTGAACTAGGTTCGACCTCTGGATCTTCCTCCCTATTCGAGAGGGCTTCAAACTGATTTTTTGATGGAATGCTATCATTTTTTCTGCCTACAGAGGACGAGGTCGGTACTTCCAAGGCCTTTGGATTGGAGGAAGATCCCTCTTGAGATGTATCCTTTTTAGGCATGGCACCTTGCCTAGTCGATTTTCATTTTCTTATTGGTTGTTTCCATTGCTCATTTAATTCCCCCATGAAAGGATTTGCTAGTGCTTTTGGGAATCTCTTCACGAAGTTCCCATATTCATGATAGATCTTACATTCGAAGGGAAATTGCTCATAATCCACTTGCTGAAGATATGTATAGTTATCCAAATTGAAATTTAAGGCCTCTAAGAGACCTTTCTCGAGGCCCACCTCAACGCAAATGTGGGCACACGTTTGAAGACTAGCCTTTCGTTCTATTCAATCTATGTATTTCCCAAGAGAATTCCCAATAACTCGAAGTGTCTCGTCATTTAAGCAATGCAAAGGAAGGAAGGGAAGGTGAACCAATACTGGAACGATAGAAGAATATTGTTTTCAGGGTTGAAGTCCGATGTCCAGTGGTTAAGGTACATCCCATGAGAACCCATAAAATATGAAGTTCTTCTACAAATCAAATCCCTATCTTAGTTCTCTTCTAATGAGAAAGCAAAGAAATCCCTACCACAGAAGGAGTCTGAGATCTTACCTTTCAAATGGGGCTTCCAATTTTTCTCAACCCAAATTGCTATAGATATGGGGGAGGGATAGATCCTCGTAAATTGTTTGATTGGTCTGTTTTCTACAAGCTTCAATGCAAGGGATCCTGAAATAGCTTGTACGGGAACCGATGGGATCTCATCTAGTATTTTCATAAAATGAGATTGCTCATATTTGTGATGTGGAGGAAGGGCCACAACCAGAGAGGCGAAGGCTGCCAACTCAGAAGGAGGGGGCAGGGGGAGGGGAGTTGTAGGCCCCTCTGGGGGAATCCAACCAAGGAAAACGCAAGGGAGGGTTTCAGAGATCAAAGCGCTAGCAATTTTCTTTTTGGGAGAATCGTTGATGCTTTAGTTCATGGGATTTTGCAGTGATTGAGAAAATCGAGATTCTATTTCCATTAGTCAAATATGTTTATCCATAATCTCAATAACAAATTATTAATGTAGTTTCAAGGGTTGGTTAGATTTATTGGTAATTAGGTTGTGCATGCAAGTTTATTGTTCAAGCCTATGGTTGGATTCCACCAAATGCATTTACATAGTCCTCCTTACAATGGGTACCATCCTTAAAATATAAAAGAGTGCTCAAAATTTTCCAAAAAAAAAAAACAATATATGATATATCATTTTGGGGATTATTTGCATAGTGTAATTCATTAAGCTATGACCCATATCCCATGAGTATAGTTGCAATTGACCATTTTCTCATGTTTTTGAATAGTCCACTTAACACTCAATACATTGGGTGATGCTCACAAGGGTGAAGAAGTGGGTTTGAGACTAGTGAAATGAATCGCATAACATCAATCATCACTCCCAGGGCTTGCACCTGATGACCAAGACTTCCCAGGGGTTCACCCATCCCAAGAATCCTCTAGCTCAAGTGCGCTTAGCTATGGAGTAAGCGCGCTAAAGACACATTCTAATTGACTCATTCTATTTTTAATTACAAAACAAATTAATTAAACAATTTTGATAATCCTAAATGTATTAATTTATTTCATCAATAATAACAAAAAAAATAATCAAGATACCAACTTTACCATCTCATACATCACTAGTAGACATCTTTTGAAGATAGTTATGCATCTCTAATTTTATTTTAAATATATGTATATTTTATTTTTCTTGGCTAAATAAATAATGAAGACTAAAAGTTCTATGATTTTGATATTTTGTAGTTTACGATCATCACCATAAAATATTTGTTAAAATTGCAATTTAATAATGTAAAAATAGATTCATTGTCATTAAATACCTTTGTTATAATTTGATTTTACAATATTAATGATTGTTATATACATATTCATTATTTTTAAATAAATAAAATACAAATTTAAGAAAAAAACTAATTTTTCTTTTGATTATTTTGAATAACCAAAAAGACTAAATTCATCCAAAATTTAAACTATAGCATAACAAATATTCTTATTTTTCTTACCTAAAATAAATATATTTATTTTATTTAAATTACTTATTTTTAATTATTGAAATGAAATAATTCACTGAGAATGAAATGACTAATATCTTTCAAGTTGAGAGATAAATGTGAGTTATGCTTTTGAAAGAATTCCTCCCATCAAAATATGTCACATGTTGCTTTCATGGGGGGTTTCCTCAAAGTGTTGGTAGTTCTGGTAATGGTAATTTTGACCTGGAGATTAGTAATCAGGCAATGAACTCTCGTGTCCCCTCTTATAAAGATGTTCTAGTTAAGACTCCTCTTCCTAATTTTTTAGACAAGGCCTCCAAAACTGAGGTGTCTCATATCACCTCTATCCAATGTGAGAATGTTACGATACATAGAAGGAAAAATAAAATAAATTGAAAAGTGATGAAATTGATCCTAGTGGATTTGGGGCTACTAAGCATGATTACATTCCTTTATCTGTCAGATTAGATGGTATCATTTCTAGTCCTCATGCTAGTGGTGTGACTGATGAATTAAGGGTCCTTATGGAATTTCATCCCTTAGATAATGTTAAATGATGGTTGTGACATCTTTTAATATTTGGGGGGTGCGGGTACTCCTAAGCTAAATTTCTTCAAAAGGATTTCTCATCTTATTCATCCAGATGTTGTTATGGTTCAGGAAATGATGTGTTTAGGCTCTAAGGCCTATGAAGTTTTCTTGAGAATCTTCCCTGGGTGGGATTGTTGTGTTGTGGATGTGGTTGGTTTCTCTAGTGGTTTACTTGATTTTAAGCCTTACCTTTTGTGTGCAGGAATCCTTTTAGAAGGGAATATTTGAGGTCTTGAACAGATGATCAAGATGATCATCTATTATGGGCCTTATGCATCAAGGATGGATTTTTGGGGCAGAGTATGTATTAGTGGTCTTCTGAAGGAGGATTTCGTGATATTTGGGGGGGATCACAATATGTTGTTGTCTGCCAATGAAGTTTGGGGTTCTTGTGCTCATTTGGATCCTATGGCTGATTATTTTGTCAGATATTTCAAGAGACAAATTATTACAGATGTGCTACCATCCTCCTTGTCCCCAACTTGGATAAACGGGAGATCGGGGAATGTTGGGGTGGAAAAAATACTAGACAGATTTTTCATCTCTGAAAGTTTATTGGATTGTGTGGGTAGGGCCTTAGATTTTGCGTTTGCTCATTGCAAATGTGTTGTGCTTGTCGCTGGATGTCACAAATTTGATCATGAAACTTCAATGCTTTGTCAACTTCTCGCTAGTTGTGGTCGGTGTTGTTCGGCTATGTCAAGGAGTTGAGGGTTGAAATCCATAACAGATCTCAAATGGACTCTTTCCCATAGAGCTATGTTGAACATGATTGTAGTTGTGTTGTATGTATGGAATACTTTCATCCCATGTTCATCGATGCTTGTAGTTGTACATGTGAAGCAGTTGTATGACCAAGCGATTCACAACTTTCGTCTATATGTCTATCTAAGGATGGAAAGCTGTCGATAATGAGAGTCTTGTGTCGAGTTGGTGCCAAAGATTATTCCAAAAGATGCTGACAAATCTGGCATCTTGGTCGGAAATGATGGTTGTCGGTAAACCAAAGTGTTTCCAAACATGTGGGAAGAAGAGCTAAGCAGTTTGTTGCGTTGTCATGGTCTTCTTGCATGGAATGAGAATGGCCATCTTGGAAAATCTGTCGACTACTACTAAGATCACGTCATGTTGATGTTTCGTAGTAGGATATCCCGTCAAGTAGTCCATAGAAATAGATTCCCATGGTTGACTAGGATCTGGAAAAGGTGTGTACAATCCCTGTCGTCGATTAGGCGGTTTAGTAATGGCAAAACCCACGCATGATCGAATGTACTTGTTGACGTCGATTTTAAGTGAAGGCCAAAAGAAATACTTCTAGAGAATAGAAAGGGTCTTTGATACTCCAAAGTGTCATGCAGTCTTGCTGTAGTGCGCGTCCCAAATGAGTTGTTGTCGATGCTCACTTGTCAGTATACAAAGTTGTCCAAGCTTGTATAGCAAGGTATCTTTCAGGAAATAGTCAGAGGTCGACGACTTGTCAGTCTGAATTTGTCGATAGACTGGTGAAAAGTCGATGTCTTCTTGATACAACTGAGGCCAAGTAGTGGTGTCATATCCTTGCATATGCATCACTGTAAAAAGGAGAGTAATGGGTGGTCGACTTAGACAATCGGTGAAGGCGTTAGATTTACCTTTCCGATACTTAATTACCAACTGGAATTTTTGTAGGTAATTAATCCACTTGAGTTGTCAAGTTGTTTGTAGTTTTGACTGAGTCGGAGCGAACTGAAGAGGATTATGGTCAGTGAGGATGACCATTTCCTTGCGAAGGATGTAATGCCTCCATTGCTTGAGAGCTTGCACAATGGCGTACAGTTTCTTGTCATACGTCGAATATCTTCTAACAATGTCGTTAAAAGTTTCAGAATGAAAAGTGACTAGGTGACCAGACTGAGTGATCACTACGCCCAAGGCATAGTCCGATGCGTCCATCTCAATCTCGAAGGGCCGATGCAAATCAGGTAACACAAGTATTGGTGCAGTGCAAAGCTTGTGTTTGAGCTGCTTGAAAGTTGCTTGTTGTGTTGGTGTCCATTTGAAGATAGTTTTCCCATTTCCTTTCGTCAACTGATTCAAGGGCCAGGCTATGTGACTAACCCCGAGTATGAATCGTCGATAGAAATTCGCCAAACCAAGAAACCTTCTTAGTTCTTGAATGCTGTGAGGAATGGGACATTCTTTGAGAATTTTTACTTTGTCTGGGTCGACGTGAATGCCTGTAGAGTCAATTACAAACCCCAAATATTTGATGTTGTTCATCAATATTTTTCCATGTTTAAGTAGAGCCGATGTTGCTATAGAGTGTCGAGGACTTATTGAAGTTGTCCGACATGTTCTTCCCATGATCGACTGAAAATCAATATGTCGTCAAGATAGACAATGACCCATTTGTTGATGAAAGGTAAAAGAATGTTATCCATGTATCGCATGAAGGTCGCAGGTGAATTGGTTAAGCCGAAAGGCATGACTAACCATTCAAACAATCCTTCCTTGGTCTTGAAAGCAGTTTTCCATACATCTGAGGGCTCGATTGGAATCTGATGATATCCCGACTTGAGGTAGAGCTTAATGAATAATTTAGCACCTTTCAGACAGTCGATGAGCTCGTCTATCCGCGGTAGAGGGTACCTATTCTTTACCAAAATTTTGTTAAGTGCCCTGTAGTCGATGCACATGCGCCAAGTCTTGTATTTCTTTGGAACGAGGACGATTAGACTTCCACAAGGGGAGGAGATGGGTGGGATATGACCTTTGTCGATCAAATCTTGGCTTTGTCTGTGAATCTCTTCATTTTAGAGAATGGATCTTCTGTAGACAGATGCATTAGGTAATGAAGAACCAGGAGAAAGTTCAATAGAGTTTTTTACCTGGCAATGTAGAGGTACTCCGTCTGGAACTTGGAATAGGTTCTGGTACTCATCAAGAATATTGTCGATCTGCTGCTTCTATCCATAGCTGCACTGGTCGGTGACTCGACTGGTTGCTGCAGTCTTCCTAGAATTTTGCGGCTTTATCATAATCAATGAGAACTTCTTTATATGTTTAGAAGATATCATTGCAACCGTTGGTGTAGGTCGTCATTCTGGTATGATGTACCATTGATTCTGAATTCTGACAATCACCTTCTGTGGTCATGATTGATAAATTCCATGGCGATCCCATAGGTAAGGCTTCCCAAACATGGCGTCGGATACGGAGAGTGGTGCCACATCGCAAAGTAATTCATCTTCAAAAGGCTTTATGAAGTAGGCGAGTGTGCATTTTCGAGTGATCCTTAGCTCTTGTCCATCCTTCATCCAACCGATGTTGTAAGGATGAGGATGCAGAGTGTTAACAAGACCTACTTTTTTCACAAGTTCTTCAAAAACAAAGTTATTCTCGCTCACGTTGTCCATGTTAGAAAAACAGGATCGCAGAGCAATAACAATAAACATAAATGCAAATATAATCACACACACATTACAAGAGAGACACAGATATATCATGGTTCACCCCAACTTGGGCTACGTCCACACTGAATTTTCCAGTCCTTATTATTATTACCGTCCAGTAAGGTGAAGGGATACAACCTGCAGCACAGCTGCTGCACTTCCTCTTCACTATCTCACAGTCTCTCTCCTGATCTTAGAGATCTTTACAATGCATAAAACCTAATACATCAACCCTAGCCGTATTACAATGTCTTTCTTTTATAAGGAAAATACAATGGGAAAAATACCACGAGATACCCAAAACCATGGGCCCGCAAAACAGCTGGCGAAAACAGCCCCGAACCCCTAAAAATGCAGAATGGGTGTATAGTCCTCCGGGGTGCACGGCTAAGACAATATCATCTATGAGACTGGAAGATCTGGCTCCACAACCAACAATCTCCCACTTCGAGACTGATCACAACAACTCCACCGCCGCTGCACTTGTTGGACTTGGACTTGGCAAATTTCTCCTCTTCACCTTCATACTAGAAGGCCAACTGAAACTGAGCAAGAACTCAGTTTCTCTCTGGTCACTACCTTTGTGAACATGTCTGCAGGATTCTAGCTAGTATGTATCTTTTCCAGCTTCAACAGTTCATCTTCAAGAACAGAGCGTATGAAATGGTACTTGAGCTGTATATGTTTAGTCCTGGAATGGAATGCTGAGTTCTTTGCAAGATGAATGGCACTATGGCTGTCACTATACAACCTGCTATCCTTTTGCTTCTTACCCACTTCCTCCATAAACCTCTGCAACCAAATCATCTCTTTACTAGCCTCTGTAATAGCAACATACTCTGCTTCTGTTGTTGAAAGTGCAACAACCTTCTGCAATTTCGAAATCCAGCTTACTGTTGTTCCACCTACAGTAAACACATACCCTGTGGTACTCCTCCTGTTATCATTATCACCTGCCATATATGCATCAACATATCCCTGTAGAACAGTGTCTGAACCTCCAAAACATAATGCCTGAGTGGTGGTACCTCTCAAATACTTGAGAATCCACCATACTGCCCTCCAATGTTCTTTACCTGGATTTTTCATATATCTGCTCACAACTCCCACTACATGTGCAATATCTGGTCTTGTGCACACCATGGCATACATCAAGCTGCCAACTGCTGATTGATAGGGAATCTTGGACATGTAATCTATCTCTTCCTGTGTCTTGGGACACATTTCCTTACTTAGACTGAAATGGCTGGCCAAAGGTGTACTAACTGGTTTTGCATTCTGCATTCTGAACCTCTCCAACACCTTTTGTATGTACTCACCCTGAGACAATGTCAATTTGCGATTTTTCCTGTCTCTTGTTATTCTCATACCAAGGATTTGCTTTGCAGCACCCAAATCCTTCATCGCAAATGAATTAGCTAGCTTCCTTTTGAGTACATTTATATCCTGCATGTTAGACCCTGCAACAAGCATGTCATCCACATACAATAACAAGATAATATATCTTTCATTGTCTAGCTTCTTGAAATAAACATAGTGGTTAGAATGACATATACTATAACCTTGTTCTGTCATAAACCTGTCAAATTTTAAATACCACTGCCTTGGAGCTTGCTTCAAGCCATACAAACTATTTTTCAACCTGCATACCAAGTTCTCCTTACCTTTGACCTCATACCCTTGTGGTTGCTGCATATATATCTCTTCCTCCAAATCCCCATGGAGAAATGTTGTTTTTACATTTAACTGTTCAAGATGCAAATCTTCTACCACCACTAGACTTAAGATAGTCCTAATTGAAGTCATCTTAACAACAGGAGAAAATATTTCATCAAAATCAATACCTTTCTTCTGTGCAAACCCCTTTATAACAAGTTTGGCCTTGTACCGCTTCTTACCTCCTTCTTCTTCCTTCAACATGTAAATCCATTTGCTCTGCGATGCTCTTTTACCAGCAGGCAACTGAACCAGATCCCAAGTCTGGTTTCCTACCAATGAGTCCATCTCCTCATTCATGCCTTGCTCCCACTTCTTTCTAGTTTCCACCTGCATTGCTTCTTCATAACATTCTGGTTCACTAGCATCAGTCATCAACAAATAATGCATTGAAGGAGAGTATCGTTCAGGGAGTCTACTTAACCTGGTAGATCTTCTTGTAGTTGCAGGAGTTTCAGGTACTTATTGTTGTTCTTGATTTTCTAGCACCTTTGGAACTTTATTTTCTTGAATTTCATCAAGTACTGTGTACTCTGTGGTTTCCTTTTCCTATTTCTTTCCTTGCAACTGATCTTTATACATGACCTTTTCATTGAATATCACATCTCTACTCCTGATGATTTTGTTATTTTCATAATTCCATAAGCGATAACCAAATGCATCAACCCCATATCCAATAAAGGTACATTTCTTGGATTTAGCTTCAAGCTTTGTTCTATTTTCTTTAACAATATGGACAAATGCTTCACAACCAAACGTTCTCAGAAATGAGTAGTTTACCTTTTTATCTGTCCATGCCTCCTCTGGAATACCACCATCCAAAGCACTTGAAGGTCCTCTGTTTATTAAATAAATAGCAGTATTTACAACATCCGCCCAAAACTGTAAGGGCAACCCTGCATGCAGTCTCATACACCTTGCACGCTCCATGATCGTTCTGTTCATCCTTTCTGACACACCATTTTCTTGTGGTGTTCCTGGGACTGTCTTCTCTCTACGAATCCCATGGTATGAACAGTAACTATCAAACTCCTTGTCGCAGTACTCACCTCCATTATTAGATCTGAGACACTTCAACATTTTCCCTGTCTTATTCTCAACCAAAGCTTTCCACTTCTTAAAAGTAGCAAACACATCAGATTTCTGTCTAATGCAATAAACCCAAGTTTTCCTAGTTGCATCATCAATAAATGTAACATAATAATGAGAGCCACCAAGAGATTGTACCTGAGCTGGTGCCCATACATCTGTATGCACTAGCTCTAACTTTTCATTCTTCTTCTGTTTCCCAACCCTGAGAAATCTGACTCTCTTCTGTTTTCCATAAACATAGTTTTCACAAAATTCCAAACTTACTTGCTTCAAAAATGGCAGCAACTTCCTTGAGTGGAGAATCTGCATCCCCTTCTCACTCATGTGGCCAAGACTATGATGCCACAATGTTGTATCTGTTCTTGTGGAAGCTAAAGAGATAGAATGGTCAATATTATGAGGACATAAATACAACGTACCTATCCTGTCTCCTTTTGCTATCACCATTGATCATTTAGTGATCTTCCACCACTTTTCTTCAAATGGAGATAGAAAACCGTCATCTCCCAACTGCCCTATTGAAATCAGATTTCTTTTCATAGCAGGAATATGCCTAACATCTTTCAACAGCCAGTCAGTTCCATTCTTTACTTTTATCCATACCTTACCCATTCCAACAATTTTACATGGCTCATCACCACCCAATAAAACATGTCCAAAATCGCCAAGAACATACTCATAAAAGTATTTCCTATGGGGTGTAGCATGACATGAAGCTCCTAAATCTACTACCCAATAATCACTAGTATTATCTAATGCAAGAATCAAAGCATCTTGTAACACATCACCTGCTACATTTGCTTCCTGGGTAGTTTCCTTCTGTGCATCTCCTTTCTTCTTTAGAGATCTGTAGTCTTTCTTCAGATGTCCTTTCTTTCCACAGTTTCAGCACTCTATTTTTTCCAGTCTGGACTTAGATCTGCCTGTTTTAGACTTGCCACGATTACCTTGGCTCTTTCCTCTCTCCTTTCTCCTTTTGTCTTCCCCTGCTCTCCATGGTCAACGCATTACCTGATGTCTCATTTGTGCTTTTTCTTCGCATTTCCTTGCCAAGAATAACACCAATAACATCATCAAATTTCAAGGTGTTTGAACTAGAGACAAAGTTACTTACAGCCATGACCAAGCTATTCTATCTTTCTGGCAATGAACACAAGATTAGAAGAGCCCTAACCTCATCATCAAAGTTCACACTTACAGAACTTAGCTGATTGGTAACCGTATTAAACTCATTTAAAGTTCACACTTACAATAAATATCCCAAAAAACTTTATGATTTTGATATTAATTTACCAATATAGATTTAATGAATAAATAATAATAATAATAATGCAATGTAGATTATAATAATATTATTAACATTTTAAATGTAAATAATTTTTCAATTAAATCACATTATATTGAATTGATGAGAAAAGTACTAAATATAAAAAGTCAACATAAATTAAAAAAATAGCTCTTAATTTTATTTTTTTATTTAATTTCATTTGCAAGTTCAAGACAAATAAATGCTAAAGGACAATAAAGTTTTGAAAATTTACAATGAATCTTAGTTACATCAATGTAGAGTTATTTTATTAATTTTATTACTAGTGAATTTTGAAAAGTAACTCAACTATGGTTATTTATATTGTGCATAGAAAATAGTGTAGGAGGTGACTTGTCATATATGCCTACCCCATAAAACCCCTAACTCATAATATTTTAATTTATTTCATATCTTTTAGTATATCTCTTAGGAGGCCATTTTTTGACCTCAAAATCTCTCTAATGAAGGTGGTGAGGACCCCCAGAACCATATCATGTCCTTCCACTTATGGTGTTCCTCCAACTCCATAATGAATGACTCAATCCGCCTATGCCTTTTACAACGGACACTCACTGGTGTGGCAGCCAAGTGGTATATTGACCAGCCACATGGGATGCACCCCACGTTCGCTTCCCTTGCTTCGAATTTCCTGCAGTTCTTTCAGCTCCATGTCCACTATGACGCTGGTGTTTAGATACTCCTATCTTGCAGACAGAACACGACTACCTACATCACTGACCACATCCATGAGTGTCGTCATCGTCGTAGTTTGTGCAAGATCAAATTAGATGACTGTATCTTTTAGATTGGTTCTTGAAGTCCCTCATACCAATTATCGCAAAGGATGTGGCATCTGAACGACCCCAAACCGAAGAAGAAGTCATACTGAAATCCCAACAGTTTGACCTTATTTATGCACAATTGGACTACCTTTACACCATTTTACCTGATGCTCCTCATAGTGATTCCTCCATGAAGGACGTGTTGGGGGCATCCCATGCTACTAACGACATTATTGGACATGTTGCACCTGCCAGTCAACCATATGTCCATATGCCTTCTGCCTCCAGCCCTGCTTATAATCCTACACCCAGTTCCGCACCACCCACCATGAGTATTGGTCTCAACCTTTTATGTGCCACGACCCATTCTGGAGCAACACCTTCGTTTGTTCCCCCAGCCCAAGCCCCCCCATATACATGGACCTTCTTGTCATGCACATTGCTACGGTCATACCCCACCAACATATGTCACCCCTGCCGCACCACTTGCCTATTACCATCCACCAGTTGCACCCACGCAACCTCCAGCACCTCCTGCTTACTGTCAACCGTCGGTTTCCCCAGCACCTGCCCAACCACAACATCCTCATGTTTCCCAAGGGAAATTTTATGCCCAACAAAACCAACCGCAGAACCAACCTTCCCAACAGAACCAATAAGAACAACAAAATAGGGGACGCGGACGGACTCGAGGCAATAACCAACCTCCTGGCATAGGTGGTCCACCACCAAACCCCCCTGGTAATAATGGTGTCACGCCAGCTAACCAAATTCTCGATCGAAAACCTCGGCAAGGTAAAATTCCAAACTTACTTACGAACCACCCATGTTTTATTTCTGGGGTTTATGGCCATTACACACACAACTATCCCCATCTAGTGCGAGCTCACCAACTCTGGAGTGACGACGCCCAACTTCAAGGACATGCTACACCTCTGGCACCACCAAACCCCCCGCAAACTCACACACAACCTATGGTGTTGCAAAACCCCCTACCAACACCCCCAGTTACTTACGCTGACCCTGTTAGTCAACCCATTGACCCAAGTACTCACCACCTCTTAATGATGTATTCAGCTGACATTAACCTTCAAACACGTCGTAACCAATATGGTTCAACCACTGAGACCATTCTGGCGGACAAGGCCGCTACCACTCTTCCCATAGATCAGTTGTTACGTCTACCCCCACCACTGCTTGAGGGGGGGCCCAAAGCTCCAATATTTCCTCTACGCTGCATCAATAACAACCCCAATGCTCATGTTGCCCCCAACTATAATATCCTGACTGATTTATCCCAATCCCTCACCACCATGTCAGCCTTATAAGTTTTAAATAACTACACATCACATCGTAAAACATTGTTATCTGCCATAGGTGTGATTGAACCTTCTAACTCACAAATGATGGCATTTGAATTAGATCAATCTGAACCTCGCATGCCTTCTACCCTATCATTTCAGGTCTATGTTTCAATCTGGAACCTTGTTATACATAGATGCATTATTGACGAGGGTGCCTCTACATGCGTCATATCTATATTTGTGTGGTAGAATCTAGGATCCCCTCCCCTACAACCATCCACAACCACCTAACGAGCTTATGATGGCCGCTCATCTCAACCGCAAGGCCTTCTGGCTAATGTTCCAGTCCAATTAGCCGGCAAACTGTCCTAATTGATATTGAAGTTGTCAACCCACAACTCGAATACAACCTACTCCTAGGATGAAGCTACATGTACGCCATGAAGGTTGTTGCTTCATCTGTGTTCCAGCTTATGATGTTCATCCATGAGGCACGGGTTGTCAAAAAAGACTGGGTCACTTACTATGATCCTAATGCACCCGCTATACCCGAGAATGTCCTCCCTGTGGTTGAACACCCTATATTTGGTGCATCTACCCCTTTAGCTTCCCCCATTGGGCCTGGACTTTATTCAGAGACTCCAATGATCTCCACCTTTCATTATGTACCCCCTCCTCCTCTGGCCGTTAAGATCTCTGACTTGTGTACCAATTCGTCAAGTCAATCAGTCCCTAACCCTCAACTACAGCTTCAATCTCAGCCACCATCTATACCTAGCCACATTGGAGCCACATCGATCCAGACAATCTCGTTCTCGTTCCCACCTTTAGGGTAGTAAGTATGTCATTCATGGCCACACTGAATCTCCCGGGATTGACGTTAGGACTTCCCGTGTGGTATTTACCTACCCCAAATCCCAATCCAACGCCATAATTCGTTCTTCATCCGGTCCAACCGATCACCACCGCCAATCATCCACATCTCAGTGTGTTGGCCACATCTACCTCAAACACCTTCCCTCAAACATCCAAGAATGCTGGGGGCAAAGCCACGCAAACCCATGTTGCACCTAATGCGACTAAAACTATTCACCCCCCTCCTCCAGCACGTGCACCTCCCAAGTGTGCCTTGTGCGATGATTTGGATCACCACACCCATAATTTTCTGCACTTACCTAACCTTCAAGAACACATGAAGACATTGGATGATGCCCAACTATACCAGTTGTTGAATTACCAACCACCCCTCCACCATGTAACAAATCGTTGTGCACCAACCACTCATGCGCCATATGTGGAGTCTATGACCATTACTCTCACCATTGTCCTGACTTACCAGAGTATCGGTTGGTACTTCACAAAATGCGTCAGCCGTCCTTAGAATCATCAGTCACTACCATCAAGGAGATTCACCCACCCAAATCCTCCTCCTTGGCATAGGTCAACACTGTTTATCTGATTTCCATAGGTAACGAACCAACCATTACCCTGACCTCTAGCTCTACCTCGTCTAATATTTCCACACAATGTTTTCGCAGTGATGAATAAATGCTTGAAGTCTTAACCGCACCTGAATTCCCTTGGGATGACATGCATCATAGATCCTACTTCATTCCCGAGGATTCCACTCCTGTCATGTCCGACCAACTTTCGGTCGAGTCAAAAGACTTCATCCATAACCAAGTGGATTGGTTTAAGAGACCCATCCCAGCTCCCGATGCCTTCGAAGAAGGTAACATGGCTAACATTTCGCCCACCATATAGGTTGATATTTTTGTCACACTTGGTATAGTTGAGAACATTATGTTAGGTGCCTCGTTTACTCCCGATGAAGTGGCTGCCTATAAGAATCTCTTTCAATAGTTTTGTGATGTTTTCGCTTGGTCATATATTGAGATGCCTGGGATTGACCCTCCATTGTTGAACACCATATTGATACTTGGCCTGACATCCCTCTTTTCTGCCAAAAGCAGCAGCTCATTCACCCCTCAAAGCTATCCGTAGTGAAGGCCAAAATTGAAAAATTGCATCAAGCTAGGTTGATTTACCCCATTACTTACACCACATGGGTTTCCAATCTAGTCTCGGCTAACAAAAAGCAGGGCACCATTCGTGTATGTACTGATTTTTCATGATTTGAATTTAGCTTGTCCCAAAGACAACTTTCCCATGCCTTTCATCGATCAACTCGTTGATGCATGTGCGGGTCATGAGATTCTATCCTTCATGGACGGTTTCTCTGGCTACAACCAGATTCAAATCCATAAAGAGGATTAGTATAAAACTGCCTTTATTACTCCATGGGGCACCTTTTCCTATCATGTCATGCCATTTGGCCTTAAAAATGTTGGTGCCACATTTCAACGGGCCATGACCTTTTGTTTTCACGACTTGGTCCATATTATCCTTGTATACTTGGACTATCTGACCGCTCGATCCAAGAAACGATCCGACCACCTGGACGATCTCCAACAAGTATTTTTGCATTGTCACACATATAACATATGCTTGAACCCCCTCAAGTGTGTTTTTTGCATTCATGCCGGCCGTTTATTGGGTTTTATTGTTTCCCAAAAATGGATCACTGTTGACCCCTTGAAGGTTCAATCCATTCTTGATCTCCCATCCCCACGTACATTACTCCAATTACAAAGCCTTCAATTCAAGGCCAATTTTCCCCCTCACTTCATTCCTGACTATGCTACGAAAATTCATGGTTTCCTTCGCTTGCTTCAGACCCACGTTCCCTTCGTTTGGGACGAACAAGCACAAATGGATTTTGAAGCATTAAAATAAGCCTTGACTTCTGCTCCCTTGATTTCACCTCCTGATTTCTCGAAGGATTTCATCTTCTGTGTTTCGGCATCTGAATATGTCGTTTCCTGCGTCTTAGTCCAGGATGATAGTGTGCATCAAGAGCGTGTCATGTATTATGTGAGTCAGACATTGTCTAGTCCACCACTACGCTACCCCCATGAAGACAAGTTGGCCCTCATCGTTGTCTTATCTGTTCAAAAGGTACACCACTACATTCTTCTGTGTTGAACTACAGTTGTGGCAGACTCCAACCCCATGGTCTATCTCTTGAGTTGTTGCCTCCTTCAAGGCTGCATGGCTAAATGGATCGTTATCCTTCAAGAATATGAACTGACATTTGTTACACCTAAGACTACCAAATCCCTTGCACTAGCACATCTCATGACTGACTTACCCTCTTCGTCGACGTCACCTCCAATAATCACTAACTTACCCGATGAACACATGTTCACCATTTCGTCGGATGATCCATGGTATGGAGGCATCCTTGTATACCTACAAACACAGAAGTTTCGACCCCAGATCGGTCGTGATGATCAACGTCGCATACGCCATCACGCTTCACGATACCTTCTTCTCAACAATGTCCTTTATCATCGCAACATCGACACCATTTTGTGTCGATGCCTCACACACGAAGTTGAATGATTTTCATAGCAAAGCCTGTGGTGGCCACTTCTCTGGAATGGAAACTGCCAAAAGGTCATCCGCGCTGGGTATCTCTGGCCCACCCTTTTCGTTGATTGCATTACAACATTCAAACATTGCCGAAATTGCCAACTCTTTACACCCAAAGCCATGAACCCTCCTACCCCTCTCCATCCAGTAGTCATCGTAGGCCCTTTTTGTAAATGGGCCATTGATAATATGGAGTGCAACCCCCCCTTGGCCAGTGGCCATAAGTATATTATTGTGGCTATCGATTATTTCACTAAATGGGTCGAGGCCATGCCCACCTTTAACTGCCAGTCCGAGACCGCGACACTTTTCTTTTTTAACCATGTCATTACTCGGTTCGGGGTCCCTAAACAAATCATATCCGACCATGGCAAACATTTTGAAGACACCGTTTGGAAAGATTTGTCCACCTTACTGAAGTTTGACCACCAGTATTCCTCATCCTAATACCCTTAGGGGAACGACCAAGTTGAGGCTATCAATAAGATTCTGAAGACAATCCTTCAAAAAACAGTGAACAAGAACAAGTCAAATTGGCATCATATACTTTTTCCTGCACTTTGGGATTACCACACTTCTACTAAGACTACCACTGGTTTTACCCCTTTCCACTTGGTTCATAGCATAGAGTCCGTTCTCCCTATTGAGTGCCAAATACCAGCTTTACACATTGTCGTTGACCTTCTCCCAGACACCTCACCTCTTGAGAAATGCTTACTCTTGTTGGAACAAGTAGACGAAGACCAATGGGCAGCCTTACAGATAATCGAGGTTTCCAAACATCACTCCAAATCTCATTATGACAAGCGTGTTCATCCCTGCACCTTCCAAGAGGGCGATCTAGTGCTCGTCTATGACCAATCTCATGACAAGCATGGAAAGGGAAAGTTTTAATCATGTGGAAAGGCCCCTACCTTGTCCAAACCTGTCTCGACAAGGGGGCATACATCCTTATCGATTCTTAAGGACACCCTTTGACCAACCCTTGCAACGAGTTGTATCTCAGATGCATTTTCCCTTAACTTTTCTCAGACCCAATAATCAGTGTTGCATAGTTTTCTTCAATAGCTTGGGTATTATATTCCCCGTCACACGAGTTGATCCACCTCGACGGAGTGTGTATTGGTGCTACCACTAATAACCAAGTTGATTATGATGTTGTGACCGGTCTCTTGACCGCTGCCCTCCATTTGGGAATTAGTCACCTTCATGTTTTTCTTGACTCCCAGCTTCTTGTCGCCCAACTCAATCAATTTTACCAGGTACGAGATCCTTGCCTTTTTAGAAAATTCCTACGTACAAAACAACTGATTAGACAATTCGAGTTCATTACATTCATCCATGTCCCACGAAATCAGAATAGTGTTGCATACGAAATGGCTAACAATATTCTAGAATGGCATATAAATCACAATATATATGAAGTAAACCATAAAAATGCACCATCATATCATCCACATGCACATATTCATGATATAAGCATACAACATCATAAAAAACAAAAAGGCTGATCATCATAATAAATTGCATCCACGTGCATATATATATCATCAAAATGTTATAGTGTTTATATCACAACATAAGCATCACTGCATTGAGGAGCCACAACAACTTCCTTGTCACAACAATAATCGTCGAATACAAAAATTCCCTTTGCTTATCGCATTAGGGGGTAGTCAATTACATAGTCATCTGAGTCATCTATGTTGTCGTCGTCGTCGTCGTCCTCCTCCTCCTCCTCCTATTCCTCCTCCTCCTCCTCATCATCATCATAAGGGGCATCACCCCGCGCCATGGCCCTCACTACCTCAGCTGCCATCGCAATCCACCGCATCATTGGTCTCTACTACCATGGAGCATAGTAGCAAATGTCGATCAACTCCTGGTCCAAATGTTGCCATCCGTCATCCACCACTCCATCTAGTAAGCGGTCAATACCCACAGGCGGCGTCTCCAAATTCGTCGAAGCACTCCACTAATGACTATACCCACGATCAGGAGAATACACTCCCTCCACGCAACCCCTACACGCCCGTTACCCTGTTAAAGGTCACGGCCCAACATCTGCACACATGAACACCTCATTAGTCTCGGTGTCATAACAATCATCTAAGCTATCATATATGCTATGAAGTGTAAACAACATGATGCTGCAAAGTGAGAAGAACCATACCATTTGGTCCCCATGCCTGGACGTGTGGTCGTGGTAGCTCTGCATCCCCCCTGTAGTCCATCCCTACATACGGGTAGTCCTCGATCACCACTGGCAACTTCCACCACTGTGTAAACAAATCTCGAATGAAGAACTAACCCACAAGTCCCCCACCACCGCGAGTCATCATCTCACCCCATCACCGCATCCTCAGCTCGGTGGGCCCACCGTCGCGTACTACTCTATGCAGTCCCAGCGTCAAAACTTGCTCAAAGAAGAACGAGCATAGGAATGAAGGGAAACAAAAATCCCCTCCTGTATGGCTCACCTTGTTCAGCTCTCACCGAACCACTGTCAGATACATCTGCACCCAACCAAAGAATGTCCTTGCTAAAGCCTGCTCCACCGGCATCATCTGACCTCCAGAGACCCTGTGGGGCGCTTTCGACCCCAATATCCGCACTACCAGTGCTGCTATGGCCCGCGTCTCCAGACTCTCTATGTAACAGATCAGTATAGCATTATCATGCACATAATCTGTTGCATAACAATGTCCCTCCAGTATATCCTCCATCGAGACATTATTGGGCTTCCTCGGTTGTGTGTCTGCAATCATACCCAACCACGGGAGACCCATCATAAAGTACACATCTGTCAGTGAAATCTCTAGTCGCTCCCCTTGTATCACAAATGCCCCCACATCGACATCCCAAAACTCTACCAACTTATTCAACAATATATTTGTTGAACGCATTTGGGGTACCCTGGAAAACTTCAGCAACCCACACTGGGCCAAAGTATCCTGAACATCCTCATCATCCATGATATCATCCAGTAGCCTACCAAGCTCTCGCTCTTGCCAGCTCACCCTCGGCATCCTGTACACACATGAAAAAACCCCTAACCAATACCATGCAAACAATATCCTATCCCCTAGGGCCATGGCACCGATCTTGAGCCAAAAATCTCACTCCAAAGTGCACCTTTTTTCCCCCTAGACGCGCTCTAGAGTGTGCTTTTCTCATTGAAACACGCGCTCCTCGAGCATGCTTGTCGGTCCCATAATTGCGCTCGGAGCATGCTTTTCTAAGCAAAAGGCGCGCTCCAGAATGCAGATGTACGGCCCATAGTCGTGCTCTAGACCATGACTATACGACTCAAAGTCACACCCGAGGCTTGTTTTTTCCCTCAAAAAGTGCGCTCTGGCACAGTTGTGCCCTAACCGAGCTTGCCAGGGCTCCCCAGAGGACCAAATCCAATGAAATAAGCATGAAAAACATCAAAAATCACTTCAAGACTTACCTGCAAGTCACAGAAATCGATTCCGCCTGATAGATTGAGAGAAATCAGAATTTCCTCTTTTGGGCCCCTCCACACTCCTCCCAATTTGCACAGTGAAACTGACATGTGGAGGTGGGCTCCCTTTCTATTTATAGCCATTTCCCCCCCGTTTCTTCCTTTGACCATTCTAGAGTCATCTGACCTCCGTTTTCTGTGCCATTTGCACTGCCGGATTCAAAATTTTGTGCCCGTGATGATTCTTAAGATCATTTCTCGCTCTCACTTCTTTTTTGGGCATTTTTTCCACGCCCCTCCCACCTCGATTTTCCTGCCTTCCCAGGACGTAGTCGTTTTTTGCCCCACTTTTACCATTTTGTCTATCACGATCTATTCACAAGCCCTCCATACTGCAGTTAGTGCATTATTTTTCCACCATTCGCCTACCCGCAAGGAGGCCCCATCAGTGTTCCCCCCCTCACCTTCTTTCTTGGTTCTCATATTTGTCCCTTGATTGAACACTTCCTCCTTGCTTGGCTTTTACATCTGTTTAGTATACTTTTATCCCTTTTTCAGGCCAAGCATCTCCTTTACGAAAAAGGCACTCAGGGAGTTTCTGTTAAGCTATTTTCCGACTCCTTAAAGAATGAAAAGATTGTCAAGCAAACTTGCTTCCTTTCATGCTCGTTAAAGTATCTGAAAGGTCTATCTGGTATAAGTTTAACCCTTTTCTAGACTTGGTAGACTAAATAAGAAAAAGGAATACTCTAGTCACATCGGCTAGAAGAGTTCTCTATTGCATATTTTTATGCTTTTTCGGGCCTTTGGGACTAACACACGAAAAAGAACCCCCTCAGAGTCTTCTTGTTGCTTTCAAACTCTCTAAAATTGAAAGTGACCACAAGCATTCATTGTCCTGGGCTCGTATAAATCCACTCGATGGTACCTTCTCATCATTTCAGAGTCTTCTTATCGCTTCCAGACTCCTTAAAATTGAAAGCACCCACGAGCATGCACCGTCCTGGGCTCGTACAAATCCACACGACGATATCCTTTAGAGCACACTTGTATCCTTTCTTTGAGCTCCTTAAACCATGAAGAAGGCCCGAACGGTGTCTCTTGACGCCCCGACAGATCACATCTCGTCCTACCATTATGGAAACATCCCCAGATGGTTGCCTTTGTTCATATTATTCTACGATGTGTCACCCTCGAAGTCTCCTGATCTCACTCATCAGTTCCCCCCTTGAGTCTCCCCCATTGCAGCCACAACCATTAATCCCCTAAGCTATGATCCCCTTCCCTGAAGTCAGTTTCAGACGCTGCCAGGTCATCCCCGTCGTCATACTCTGAACAAAGGAAGTTTGAGTCCCATCACTCTGCGGCCCTCGTATCCCCCCACAGTGTCTCAGTTACATGACCAGTACCATCACATCTTGGTTTTCCACCTCACGCTCCTATCAAGGAAACATCATTGCCTTGTTAGTTGTAGGTCTCCCTCTGTCGACGCCGACACATCTATTCCAGAGGATAGACCCAAAGGTCCGTGTACGTTGGACTCATCTCCATCAATGGTGAGTGCCTATGGACCATCTGAGAGGAGCCCTTAGTGCCTCTTAGAATGGTTGTTTCTCATGTGCTTGACTTCAACTCCATCATCGCACCGTTGAGACTCGTACAGGGTATTGGTCCCTTCAGTTATTGGTCGAAGACCCCGGATGTCTCCCGACTCTAACACATTGGTGAGTCTATTTGGAACCTCCCAGTTGTTTGTTCCCGCGGATATCTGAGCTGCGTTGGCAACAATGTTTGGAATCCCTTCAGCTATATGCTTCCTAGAGTAGCCAGTTTAGATGCAGTTCAGTGTACCTTGGAGATTCTGACTGTCAGTCGTTGAGTCCATATAGTTGTTGGACACCTTCAGATCCAACAGAACATCATTTGTTATGGTACTTCATTCAAGATGGATTCCATTGTTTCCATGTATTCATTCTTCATATCAGTCATGGTTGGCCCATGAGTATGTCCCAGATTTGTGTCCCCTTTAGACAATTATGATGTACACAACAATTCTCTATGTATTGTTAAGGTCCCCTTTGGGATTCACCATTATTTGTATATCTTGATACAAGAATGGGTATGCCTGCCTCGTCCATATATTTGAGATTATGTTCCTCATACATTATTGAGGTGATGCATTTCCATTTTTAGCCCTTACAGTTGGCATGAAGCATGTGTTTCGGTCTCCAACCAGTTTCTGCTCTCTGCCATCACAATGCTCATACCCCTGGAAAAAGTCAGAACCTATGATGTCTATCGGCCATACGATGAGCTCCTTCCCTCACACATAATGGGGCAATCTGTTAACACCCAAAAATTGTTCACCTAGCTCATCCCCCTAGTCACATAACCCATTTATCCATTTTTCCTACATTTTTGGCCTCCAAAAACCCAAAAATAGCTAAATTGGTAACCAAATGGGCAAAAAGTCATCATTTCCCTCATCAATTAATGAAAATCCTTCAAAAAAGGTTAAAATCCCACAAAAAAGGGTCAAAATACCGCCCCCCCCCCCAAAAAAAAAAGGGGGGGAAATAGTCAAAATAAAATAAAAAAAGAGGGAAAACTCAAAATACCACTAGCCAATACTATTGATTGTCCAATGCCATGGGTCAATACTCCACCACCCAAAATCACTATAAAAAAGTGATGGAGGCCCCCCATTCAACATCCATGATCAACTCTTCCTACCCTTATGCTGCCAAAATTCCTATTGAACTCTAGCCTAACTCTTTGGGCTTTCGTTCCCATTCAGTTGAGTCTTGGCCACCACTTGAGAATTCGGAGAAGAGCAAGGAACCATAGAAACCCAGAGCACTACTCTTCGTATAGATGCAAGGGCCCCCATCTACTCACCTTCTGAGGTAACTCTTATTGTAAACCCTTGTTTGCAACATAATACAAAATACATTTCACGAGTTCCTACTTATTTGTTATTTTTACTGCAGTAATTAGTTAGATTTACTTTTACTTGTTATTTTACATTCACACATTATCTATTCATGTGACTGCTACTAAGGGTTCCATAATCCTTAGTAGGTTCCCTTTTGCACAGACTGATGTGAAAACACTAGCCACAACATGGTAAAACTATGCAAACTGACAGAGCAATCTGTTATGTAGGATGTAAAAGTCACACAAAATATTCACAAAATTATGTGTGATAAAAAACACAATTAAAAACATTTTAAAAATTGGAACAGGAAAGAAAGGAGAAAAAAATTGTGTTGTTGTTTTTGGCATGTAGAACAACATTCTTTACTATGAGAAAAGACACATGTATGAATTGTATTCAAATAAGATGGAGCATGTTGGCAACACGTGAGCTAAATTTTACCTGTATCTATTAAGAAACATCCATATGTTGCACATAATGCAATCAATCACATATGTGTACTATATAGAAACTGCATACATCTGTGACAAAGTCTAATTGCAATAGTGAGCAAAGCCAAACAAAGCACGAAGGCAACAGTTAACTATGACTAGAAACATCTGCATGTGCAAATAGGACACATAAAACAATAACAATGGTTGTTATTAGTACTGTGGAAATGAACATAGTCAATCATGACAAAATATATTTGAGTAAATTGTTTTCAAATAACAAAAAGTATATTCACAACATGAGAAGTAGATTCTAGCTATGTCTACTTGGAAAATGTGTATATTGCGTAAATGAAGTTAAACACACATATACATTGTCAAAAAACTGCATACATATGTGACAAAGTCTAATTGCAATAGTGAGCGTAACCAAACAAAGCACAAAGACAGTAGATAACTGTGACCAACAACATATGCACTTGCAAACAGGTCAAAGAAAATAATAACAATGGTTGTTGCCAGTATTGTAGAAATGAACATAGTCCATCATGTGAAAAAAATAGATTTGAGTAAATTGTTTTCAAATAACAAAAAGTATATTGAAAACCTGAGAAGCAAATTCTAGTTGGTCTACTTGGAAATTTTGAATTGCATCAAATGAAGTTAAACATACATATACATTGTTCGAAAGATGCACAAGTATGTCCTGCAAGTGCCAACAAAACCAAAAAAAGAGCAAGGAGCACATAAGACTATGAGTTACAATATATGCTTGTATAAGCAATTTTCATGCCACAACGACAATGGCAGCTACAAGAACTGTTTACATAAGCATATGAAAAATGCATTTTAGTTTTCTAATTCAAAATTTGTAATAACGTTGTCCACTGTCATTGTGAACAATCTGTAATAAACCTAATTGGTTATTGCAAATGTATTTATTAGATTAGGATAATTAATTATTAATTATTAAATGACATGTCTATTTATCAATAGACATGTCTATTCCCATTAGGAAATATTTAATATCGGCCATTCTTATTGTAAAATCATCAATTCAATTATAAAATATATATATATGATCAATTATGATAATCATGTAAGTCTTGAAGCCGTACAAGTGGTATCAGAGCTTAAGCTCTGGCATTCTCTCAAGTCTTCATGGGACAGTCACTCACTTGCTCGCTCCTCTTCCATCACTCCCCTTCAATCCTCCCATTGTTCCACACGCTCCCACATTCTCCACGCTCTCACTCCTCAGGCACTCTCCATTTCATTCCCTCTCTACCTGCCCTCACTCTCCCATCTACCTCTCTTCTAAGCTTCAGATTGGTTGCTCAAGGATCGTGAAGAAGTTCTCGGGTGCTCCTCCAACACACGCATCACCATACTCCCTCCCTTGTCCATTCTCTTCTCCCACGGTCTACTCCTATTCCCTACTTCTCACCAATGGTCTCTCTCTCCCATATCCCCACGCATTCTTTCTCCCCTCAGAATCCCTTCACACTCCATCTCTCACACGATTTCCTTCTCTCCCACATGACCTTCACAACAACCATTGCAATCTCCATGCCCCTTCTCCATTCCCTTTCTCTAATCACTCCCTGTGCACCACTCCTCTCTACTCCCTCGACACCACAACCAACGCGCCTCCCCATCATTTCTCATCCATTGTTCTTTCCCTATCGTTCTCCCCACCGTTACCCCATCCACGCCTCCATACAACTGCTTCTCCCACATCTCCTCCCTCCCCACTGCTTTATCGATCTCCATGCCCTCCCCACGTCTCCTCACGCCCTCATCCCCCATCTCATCAGTTCTTCGCCTACTCTTGTCCTGCATCAAACTCTTGTCATACTCCTCCCGTGTCCACTTGGCCTGCTCAAACCCTCTCCACCCTTTCCCAAGCTCTCCCACCAGCTCCAACGTGCTCCCTCGACCCTCCAACTCGCTCTCCTTCTGCCCCAGCTCCTCCTCCACGCACCTACACCAACTCCATCCCTTAATATCTTGGCTCCCTTGCCCTCACACCCTGCGTACTCCTTTGCTACGCAATCCCACATCCTCCCACGCCCCCAGTACTCCCACTTCAACCTGTGCTCATTCATCTCTGCCCCCTCACACTCTAGTCCTCTCCTATCTACGCCCTTCCTCTTGCATCACTCACATCTCTCTCCATCACTTGCCCTACCCCCACATCTCCCATATCTCACTGCTCCAACACTCCCTCTTCCCTCTGCTCCAACACTCCCTCTTCCCTCTCATCCAACTCTCCTCCCCGTTCATGCACCGGTTTACCCCCCTTCACGCTCCACGCAAAGGGCATAAAAACCTGAATTTTAATAAAAATCAATATTATAGAATAATGTTCACATTATTATATTAATATTTTATTTTATTAAAAATTCAAAGTTATAACAATAATAATTATTATTATTATTATTCATAACCATAACTCCATTCTACCACCGCCTCTTCCACTTCACCTCAAACTCCATATCTCCATGTTTAGCACACCATTTTCACTTAATTATTATAAATTATTAATATTATATTATTAATATTAATAATTATTAAAAAAATAATTGCAAGCTGAATTCACTATGTTCCCATCATTCGACAAGATCATGCATGGTCAAAAGTCGAGAAGAATTATTGAAGTGCAATTAGATGAGATCGAAAAGAGATGCCTTAAGGAACAGGGAACTTACTTAAAAGTGAAGACACTTGTACTCGAACTGCAAGAAATGATCGCCAGGAAGAAAATGGAAGACACTGCTACAACGACTGAAAGCACGGACAAAATAGAGCTGGCATCGACATCAACACCCCCATCAGAAGAAGAGACTACGGAAGTTATTGCCACTACAAATGTTAAGGAAGAACCTATAGCCAGGTCGGCATCAACACTCACGACATAAGAAAAGACTACGAAAGCTTTTGCGACTACGACCATTAAGGAAGAAGTTGTCGTCAGGTCTACATCAACACTCACGTCAGAAGAAGAGACTATGAAAGCTATTGTGACTACAATCGTTAAGGAAGAAGCTATCACAACTCTCGAGTTCTCCAGACAAGTAGGTCGGGGAACTGCCTCTACACACATAATAGAAGAAAGGACTACCAAGGAAGAAGTTAAGTACTATAGTAAGGAGGAATTCAAGGTCGCTACTACCCCAGGAAAGAAGGGAAGCCAGGCCGACCGCTTCCTTATATCCCTCCTCACAAAATATCCAAACCACTAGTCACTAGGAAGGAGAAGAAAAGACATCCCAAAAATAAACTGCAGAATACGATACTCGGTCAGAAATATGCACGTCTTCCAGAATTTCATTGCGGCTTCCTACAAGGTCAGGAAGTAAATCGCATTAATGTGGCAGTTGAAAAGTCTATTAGTATGTCCGGCGGAACTCAAGAACAAGGACAAACCAGAGACCACATTAGGATTCCCAGTCAAAGTAAAGTGTATGATAAGGAAGACAATAACAAAGACGATGGAACAAAAGAAGACAAGAATGGGAAAGATCAAGATGATATTGACAATCATAATGTCAATATCAATGGTAAAGAAAATGACGATGTCATAGATTATAAAACACCAAATATTGTTGGAAGCGATGTCTATATTAAGGACAATTATGAAAGAATTAAAGTTGTAGAACGATACAATGATGAAAATATAAAAACTAAAAATGATCCTAATAAAGAAGGAAACTTCGAAGATAAGGCGACAATTGAAAAGGCAAAAGTTCTACAAATTGTCGCAAGTCAAGATATTCGAGAATCTCAAGATGGAAAGGATCCCAGGGAACAACTAACGACGAACTTGTCAGACAAAGAAGTAAGTACATTACTAATAGTTTCCTCTATAGATAAAAAAACCATATCAAAACATGGAGAATTATCAAAGATCCACATAAAATTAGAAGACCAAAGGAACACCGTCATATTAGCAGATCCAAAATATACGTCGATGAGTTGTTATGTGTTCATCTACAGAATCATAAGCATGATAAGATTTGAATGGAAATGTGACCAATTATTCCAAGAACTACTAAACCGTGTCACAGTTAATCGTGGCAAGAATTCTAGCTGCAACACGCTCGTAGAAGATTCGTGGTCGAATATTTTCAGAGCGGGATGACTTGTAATAAACCTAATTGGTTATTACAAATGTATTTATTAGATTAGGATAATTAATTATTAACTATTAAATTATCAATAGACATGTCTATTCCCTTTAGGCCATATTTAATATCGGCCATTCTTATTGTAAAATCATCAATTCAATTATAAAAATATATATATTATCAATTATAATAATAATGTAAGGCTTGAAGCCTTACACAATCCCTTCTTCTCAAATGCACGGAAGATATGAAGAGTGGAGGAAATATTTGTTTTGTATTGCTCATATGTAATATGAGACCAAGATGGAAAAATATGCTCTAGTATTGGCTTTCGTAAACTGCAAATGATATATGTGTCTTGTTTTTCCTATGTGCAAGTGGGTAAATGGTCATAGTAAGAATATGTGTCTTGTTGCCACACTGTGCAAAAACAATTATTGTGTACTGAAAGGGACATTGTTGGAATCAATTGGTGGAAGTTATTGCATAATGGTGCAAATGGAGATGCATATACATTTTTTGGTTGCAGGATACCCTTAACCTGTACCATAACAAATTTGTAATTGTGTCAACATTGATATGCGTTATTATGTTCTTTTTTTTATTCGTATTCCTCTTTTTTGTTTTTTTTCTTTGCTTTTCTTTGTTGTGAAACAGAATAAACACTATTAACATTTCATTGACCAGGTTTTTTCTTTTTCTTTTTTTATATTTACAAAAGAGACATAAATCACTTGGTGCATAGGTATCAAATGACAAAAAAATTAGTGCATTAGCATAGACTGTAGCTACAAACCTAGATATTGGATTGTGCAAGGGATTGCAACTATTATTTTGCACAATCGTCACTTAGCTCGTCAATGTATGTTGACATTACAAACTGAAAGCTTTGTGATCCTTTTAGACAATTTCAAACAACATTTTTGAACAAGCACATGGGTATTGATCCAAAAGAAAGTTTTTGTTGTGCTAGAGTGAAGAAATTTCTGAAAGTTTCATTCAATTGCAAGTGCAATAGGAGAACAATGGGGGGGAATAGATTAGTTAAATGGATATATATTGTTTGATGTTCAACTAGACTACTCTATGCACTTGCACAATCTGTAGACATAGCAAGACAGAACTAGAGAACAAGCATAATACAAAGAAAGATAATACAAAGATGCAAGCAAGCAACTGCTCACAATTGCAGTATCAAATGTTGTTTCACCATCCTTTACGTGCAGTACAAATTGATTTATATTTTCCTCACATCCCGTGACAATGGCAATAATTGTGCCAACATAATACTTATTTCTTGATTTTTGTTAGTCCATGTATTGTGATATTTGGCCCCAATATGCATTGATGGCAAGTGGGAGCTGGTATTGTTTCGACAGTGTTGTTTGGAGTGATTTGTAAAAAGAACTCAAAATCACCTCTTTCATATGCAGTCTTTTGTTTGACCACAAACTCTATTATACAAACACTTGAGCTTATTGAAAATTTTGAAAGATATTTAGGTATGAGATTGTTTGCAATGTTGACAGTAATAGTTAATTGTGCATGCTTGTCTACAAGATCAGCATGTGCTAGTTGTGCTTTTGAAGATGAGTTAGGATATCTGCTACATCATGGCTCGTACAAGGACATAATATCACCTTCAAACACATTGGTGTAATTGTGTTGAGAAAAAAAAATAGATTATGGCAATTGAGCAGATAGCCTTAGCCTGTCAAGTCAAAGAGCCAATCCAAATATGAAAAACAAAATAAGAAAAGTGTTACAACAAAAATTAAGTATGTATCTAGTAGATCAATTTATATTGAATTGATGCAAAGAAAAAGAAACTAAAATTAATTGTATTCAATGTTGGAAATGAGATTATTATTTTGCAGTGGGGGGCTTCCAATTTACGATTTGCCATCTTTGGAACAAAGAGAAACAAATTCTATGTTGTTGTTTGCAGAAAGAGGAAAATTCATTAAATACAATGCACTTTCACAACTATCTATATTTCAATGAAACAATTAGATTCATTGAAGAAAAAGAGAATACATTGAATCAAATTCAGTGTAGCAATAGAATTCATGCTACCTAGTTCTTGCAGTTGTTTGTTCACTTTGTAGATGAGCAATCAGATTAAGACTAGAAGAATTGTTTTGTTGTTCACTATGAAGGTCAAAGGTTTCAAAAATTATGTAGGCGTGAAAATAAGTAGGACAATGAATATGTATTCTTTAGATCAGAGAAAATGACAAAAAAAGAAGCAAAAGAAAAATGGCTACTAGAGAAAAGAAAAACAATGGAAAGCAAGAAACATGTTCAACTCTTGTATCTCACTGATAAATGCCACAATGTCATCAATTGTTGGTGAAACCATCTGCAACACATTGCAATGAAAATTGAATTGAAAAATACGTGGCATGGTATGCAAAAGTTCAAACCAATAATGATACTCATGAACAAAACATCACTTGTTAAATGTGGGATTTTGTTGAAAACAGAAAGGTAATATAGATTCATAGGCTATAATAGCCAGCTAAGGAAATTCACAGAAGCGAATGAAGCAATTGTTTCACATCAATATTGAAAAATGCCACACAATATATATTTTAGCAAAATATGGTTCTCTTTGTTTCGCACTCCAATTAAGTGTACAAGGAACGCAAAACGATGTTGTGCAATTGCAAATGAAAACATGTAGGATAAATGTTGTAGTCATAAAGACATTGTTGAAATTGAAACAACTATGCATTGACAACTAGCAGTATGTTCACTTGAAAACTCATGATGTGTTTTTAGGGAAATGTTTTCAAAGTAACTTAATTGCACACAAAAAAGGCTAGCAGAAGATTGAAAAAAGCACATGGACTTTATTGCTTTGCACATAGAGCTACATGAAATGTGGCAATTGTTACAACGTAATTTTCCACCTTGTGGGCATCAACACTCTTTGGCCCGCAGGATCCATTTTACTGACTCAGATCCACTTAATATCCTTCAGACACACTATTTTCCCTATTTTTTCCCCTGTACACTAGCTGCATCACTACAGTGGGCGTACCCACGAGTTGCATCACTATAGCTCGCGGGTAGCATGTAAAATGGTAAAAATCACTAGTTAATTAATTTTTACTCCCAAAAAGCGGTCATAGGGTGACCTTTGGCCCTCGATTTTTCCCGAAACGCCTCTATGTGTCCTTTCACCTACCTTTGAGAGGACTATATATTGAGCACATATGGCTTATGGACGAGAGGAGAAAGGAGAGCAAGACAAATCTAGTGTATTTTTTCCCTATCTTGAGTCTACACTCATTGATCCTTGTAGTTGTGAACCCTTTATGTTCACCTTCCAAACTCCTATCATAGTTTGAGTTTGCCATTCCATGGAGGATTGAAGTGGTGGAGGCACAAGTGGAGAGACCCAAATCTTGGTTCAGATTGGTTGCCGACAAGAGGTCGTATCACATTGTACTTCTTGTTATTTATTAATAGAAATACTCATATTCTCATCCATTAATGTTGTGAATGTTGTTTATATTACATTGGGTTGCATTTACTTATAATATCATGGACCATTGCTATTGATGATGTTAATGTCGTGTATATATTATATGCGCTTGTTGTATATTGGTTGTCAAGACTAATTTGCAGGTTCAAGTGAACGGATTCAAAACTCCAACGGGGATCTACATCAAACGTTTGGATCGAGGTTGGTTATGTTCTTCATTATCTTAGCATTGTCATTTATATAGCATAGCATTGAGAATTGAGTTAATTTCTGGTAGTCAGTTGTCTGTTGTGGTCCATCCCAAGCCATAGGAAGTTTTCTCCAACACAGAAATGGCGACTCCGCTGGGGAGAACATCCATTTTTGGGGATTTTTTAGCATTAGTCCTTATTTAGAGTTGTTGTGTGTCAAGTCTCTGTGTCATTGATTGGCCGTTAGGATACTCTATAGAAAACATCCTTTTTTCTGATCCATTGGACTCTTTTTCTACTCATTTGTTTTTCCCTACCTGTGGGTGAGCTTAGCTCTGCTCGTGTCTACCCGCTTCTGTTTGCACTATAGCCCGCAGGTATTCCTTCGACAGTAGCATACAACTCCGGGGGTGATTTGTTTATGGCCTTTTGTTGTTGCTGGGTTGATTCTGAGTGTTCCCGAGTCTTCTTTGGCCTTGTTCCTGACTGTTCCAAGCCTTGTTTGTGACCATGACTCCTCTTTTCTCTTGGTTTTGAGCCTCATTGGTTTTTACCCATTTTTAATTTTTAAGCTCATTCCATTGGTTGAGTCTTGCTGTTTAGGATATGCTAGGTTGTCTAAGTGATTTCCTTTGCATTTCTGTAACTGAATAGTGAGATTTTGCTTGCATTTTTCATTTCATTATATTGAAAAATACAAAAAAAATAGTTTTGCATTTTCCTTTTGTTTATAAGCAAAAATACAAAAAAAAAAATTACTTTTATGTACTGCATTTTGCATTGAGTGCTTGCTGCTTTCATTTAGGTTCTGCTTGTGCATTGAAAATATAAAAGAATTGCACTTTTATTTCAAAACTGTTGGATTGATTTTGCATGTTAGTGGCATTGATTTTATTGGATAGATGAGTCTAGAGTTTGACAATTTTGCATACTATTGAGTCATATACATCACTAGTTTCACAACCATATCCTTTGAGTAACCACGGCCATTAAAATTAACGCTTAATCTAAAATTGATTAGAACAATTTTATTTATAGGGTACACCAACTAGCATAGGTTTAGAGTCTTGGAATAGATCATTGTGAGTAAATGATCCAAGACTAATAGACGAAACATTATGTGTCTGACAAGGGAGTGGTGAAATCCATGGTATACATTGGTGTTCTCAGGAAGCTCTACTCAGACCAGAGTTAAGCACGAGGGCATGGGAGGTTGGTTGCGGAGATAGCCCTCCAATACCAGCTGAACATGGGAGATATTTCCAGGGTTTGTTCGTATCTTGGGACTCTTGGGGGATTTGACCCTCTTGAGTTTCAGGTTAGCTACCCTGCCCATACAATGGATCCCACCTGCAACTGTCCCCCTGAGCATTGGTTATACTGCGGTGACCATAGTTGCCTTACCTAGGTATTGCACAGGGTACTTGCAGTGGTTATACTGTTTGTGTCCTGAGTCAGATAGGGGTTGGACAACACAGTTGTTTGTTGCCGAGGGTTATGGCCCTTTGCACCCAGTGAAGCCTGGGAACCTCTATAACTGATTCTGTTACCTCCAACTACAGTTTGGTAGTCTCAAGCCTCTCCTAGGCGAGACATACCGGCTCTATTGTCGGGAGCTCATTTAGCCACTCTGTTTATCTGCTCTTGGTTGTAGTTTCTCTAGGTGTGTGCTTTTGGTTTACTATTTTTTATCGATAGTTGGCCGTTAAGGGACGTTGTGATTCTATATTCTCTCCGGAGATATCGTGGTGTGGAGTCCTACTCTCCGTCGATCCTGTCAGTTGGCTGGTTTAAAACCGGTCGAGCTTTCATACCATGTTGCTAGGGGACGCCGGCGGGCTCCCTCCAAGTCTTCGGATTCTTACGAGACATACATTCTATACGTCATGACTGCTGCACACTCTGACATGGGAGAAATCCCTACGACTCCATCGGGTAGAGTTGAACACACTTCAGACACCCCTACTCCTCGTTAGGCATGGGGGGGTGATCTGCTTGAGACCCAACCTAGTTTGTTTGGTTCGGATCCACTCGAGACTCAACCTAGTTTGTTTGGTCCAGATCCGCCCGAGGACAACCCGTTCGATCCTTCATTTCCACATAATTATATATACGGGATGCCAGATTTACATGATGACACAGGTCCTGTGATCAACCCTACCATGTTCTCTTATGGTATGCCTAATTACAACACAGTTGATCCTTCCACTGTTTCTGGTAGTCATGCTGGCACTAGTCATGGTGTTAGCCACACTGCACCCACTAGGGGCAATACCCTCACCGGGGGCACCACGTTGTCCACTCACACACATAGTATGGGGACCGGTCACATTGCTCCTAACAATGCTAATATTGGAAGACGGTCGCCTCCTAGGACTACCCAACCTAATAGGAACACTGTTCGCAACCCGACTCGCCATCCACCACCTAATACACATGTCACTACCCGTCAACCTACAACCACTTTCGCAAATGGTAATGCTCCCCCCAACCACGGAGGTGGACATATACCGCATACTTTTATGTCTGCTGTCGCTGCTAGTAATGCTAATGTAGGAGGTGGGAATATACCTTATCCTCATGGTCTTAATGCCACCGTTCCTTCTACTAGTAACACCAATGTTGGGGTTGGGAATACATCTCATACTTATGGTCACCAGACGACTGCTCACGCTAATCCTAATGCTTACGCTGGGGGTGGGAACATACCTTACCATCATGGTCATTACAACACGGTTCCCGCTACGAATAGTACGTATATCTCCCATACTTGTGGTGGCAACCCTTACTACAATACAGTCGGTGCTGGCCACCAGTACAACTCACCTCAATATGATGCCCAAAACACTTATATACCTGCTTACCCTCATACGGGTCAGGTTGGAGGAGGTTATCAACCTTATGGCCATGGTCAAGCTTATGGTTAGTCAGGCCCTTATAATCAGCATTTTAATGCTCATGGTCAAGCATTTGGTCCTTCTTATCCTTTAGGTTCTTACAGCCAACCTTTTATGGGAGCTTATAATTAAGCTTTCTAGCCACAGCTCCCGTTCCTTGCACGTTTGAATCTTTCAGATCTTTCGAAGCTCACAAATGACCCAGTGTGTCACGAACCTAGTTGGCCTCCAGTTCCTACCAAGCTTCCTTCGTACATTCCTAAATTCGAGGGGAAAGGTGGTGAGGATCCGAGTGATCATGTCACAATGTTTCACCTTTGGTGCTCTTCCAACTCGTTGAATCACGATTCCATTCGATTACGACTATTTCAACGCACCCTCGCGGGGGCAGCTGCGAAGTGGTATGTTTAGTTGCCTGGGAACACTTATAGGGGATTCAATGAGATCGATTTGGTTTTCTTGGATCATTTCCAATTGCCAGTTCATTACGATACTGGTACTGAACTTTTATCTACCTTCTGTCAGAATAAGGCCACGCATATTTCTGACCACGTTCAAGAGTGGCGTCAACGGAAGCAATTAGTGAAAGCCAACATTCCTCCAGAGTTTCTCAAGTCTCTACTTCCATATATTGCTAAGGACATTTCGATGTCCGGTATTATGACTGAGGAACAAGCCATCTTAAAAGTCCAGCAGCTAGATTTACTATACTCTTAGTCTGGCATTTTATATGACATTATTCCTAACGCACCGTGAACATGACATGAGCCCAAGACAATTCCTGGACCGCATGCCGACGACATTGTGGAATCCGCAAGTACTCGCCTTGTAGATTTGGTGGCTAATAAAATGCAAAAAAAAATTCTCTACCAGTCTACTCCCGGACAGGTTCACACCTTGTCCACTTCCGCCCCATCATCTGATGTACACACTGTGCAAACGACAAAACCATCGGGTAACCAACAGCCTAGTGGTAAGAAGAAGGGGAGAAATAACCGTAAGGGTGGAAACAATGGGAACAATAATAGCAATCGCAATACCCCTCGTAAGGAGAATGCCAACCCTCCTCGGGGAGGCAGAAATGCTGGTGAGGACCGTAAACCTAGGTGTAAGGTGAAATTTCCTTGTAAGCTTTGTGGGGAAGATCATCTTACTCATTTGTGTCCTTGAATTGAAGAAGCATAGAAGCATTTGGCATAGAGCCCAGCTGTCTTGAAGGATCCTCATCATCATCATCATCAAAAGATGGCTTCACATGCTCCCTCCACTGGTTATGGACCTAATGAGACTCCAACATTTTCTTCCAATACTAGTGGTTATGGATGCATGAATATGGTCCAATCGGAGGTTAGTGTTGCTACTCATCAACACGATTATGGTGCACCACAACCTAATATGGGGAATGATCCTCCCCCTCCTCCTGATAATTCATTGCATATCGAGAAGCCCTCTATTATGCCTCGGATACTGAAAGGTGTTCTTATGCACTCTACGTATAATCCCAATGCCCGAGCCGCCCAGAACTACTCCATTGTAGAAGATTTGGGCCAAACTCCGTGTGCCATGTCAGCTCTTAAAGTTTTATAGGCGTGTCCTTCTCAAAGGCATGCCCTTTTGTGTGCGTTAGGAGTTCAGGATGGGGGGAGTCCCAACGTTATCAAGTTCGACACTACTGATGTTCAACCTTGCTTACCTTACCACGCGGATTTTCAAATCCATGTGGAGTGCCTTCAAAATTTCATCAAAAGAACGATGGTTGACGAAGGCGCTTCTGCGTTAGTGATGTCTTTAGCTTGTTGGAAAGCTCTTGGATCTCCTCCTCTACTCACGTCTAGGACCATGCTCACTGCATTTGATGGTAGGTCATTTAAGCCGCATGGGATAATCCCTTCCCTTGTTGTCCGCTTGGGAGGTAAACCTGTGCCTATTGAAGTCGAGGTGGTTGATGTGCCCATCGACTACAACCTTTTACTGGGTCGGAATTGGATGTACGCTATGAAAGCTATCGCGTCTATTGTATTCAGAATTATCTGCTTTCCACACGAAGGCAGGATTGTGACCATCGATCAGCTGGATTTCGTTAATCCTCCTCCCACAGCATCCACGGGATCAGTAGTCCTGCAAGTTACAGAATCTCAGCCGGCAACTGGGAGCATGGGTGTTGGTATGTACCCTTCATTGATGGGATCTTATGATTTCCCTGCACCCGTGAATTTTATTGGAACCATTTTCGACAATGCGCCTCCTCCTTTGCATAATGTACCGTTCCAGACTTCATATTTTGATGATCCATGGACGTTACCATCCACGAGTTCTACGTTTGGAGACATTGCGCATGTCGGGATGTCTATGCCACTATCTGTTGCTGCGCTTGCTTACCAGGATATTCAACAAGCCACTACAAAGCTGGATCTCCCCTCTTCTGGGACAATCGAGGAAGATCCTGTTACGCTACCAGTTTGGGCAGTAGACTCATCTTGTTCGAACAATTGCCTTGATGGTACTTTACCTTCGAATGAAGCTATTATCGAGGCCATGTGTGGTAGTGAGAGACCTTGGGAGGATATGCATCATCGCTCTTATTTCCTTCCCAACCTCGATCTCGCCGAGCAAGAAGAGTTTAGGACAACTCTCTCAGAGATGGTTGGTCACCCTATGGCTCTTTTGGGTCGCATGAGATTTATGCGAAGGGGAACATGGCTAATATTTCCCCGACTCAACTGATCAACATCTCTTGCACTCCTGGAAAGATTGAGAACGTTTACATCGGTGATGATTGCTCTCCTGAGGAGGTTGCCATCTACATCAAATTGTTTACTGAACTTCGGAAAGCTTTCACCTGGTCATATGAGGAGATGTCAGGAATAGACCCTAGTATTGTCGAGCACAAGATTAGAACGTATCCTCATGCTAAACCGGTTTGACAACATCTTCATGCTGTTAGCCCTAGGAAGGCAGCCGCTATCAAGGCAGAGGTGGAGAAACTGCTCAAAGCTGGTTTTATCTACCCTGTTCCCCTTACCGAATGGGTGTCAAACCCTGTTCCTGTGGATAAGAAGCACGGAATGATCCATTTATGCACTGATTTTAGATACCTGAATCGTGTGTGTCCGAAAGACAACTTCCCCACGCCATTCATTGATCAGATCTTGGATGCTTGTGTGGGAAGTGAGATTTTTTCGTTCATGGACGGATTTCGGGGTATAACCAGATTCAAATCAAACCTGAGGACCAACATAAGACTGCTTGCATTTGTCCTTGGGGTACATTTTCATATCGAAAAATGCCCTTCGGCCTTAAAAACATCGGAGCTACGTTTCAGCGTGCCATGACCTATGCCTTTCACGACCTTAAAAGTATAATGGAGGTTTTCTTGGATGATCTTGCTGGCCATTCTCGCAATAGAATAGACCACCCCAAGCACCTTCGTTGGATTCTCAAACGATGTATACGCTACAAGATCCGATTGAATCCCAATAAATGCATCTTTGCGGTGAGGTCAGGTCGCCTTCTAGGATTTATAGTTTCGAAAGAGGGTATTCGAGTCGATCCTCTTAAAGTTGAGGCAATACTTTGGTTGCCTCCTCCGCGCAACTTGTTTCAACTTCAGAGCCTCCAAGGGAGAGCTACTTTTCTACGTCATTTTGTAGTCAATTATGCTAATATTACCAAAGGCTTTGCGCGCTTGTTGAAGAAAGACACACCATTTATCTGGGATGAGCGAGCCCAACAATCTTTCGATGCCCTTAAGAAAACTTTGGTATCAACCCATGTGCTTAGTCCACCTGACTTTGCACGAGATTTTATACTTTATGTGGCTGCGTCTCAAGAGACGATTGGCATGGTCTTAGTTCAGGTTGATGATGCGCTCATCGAGCATGTCATCTATTACCTCAGTTGAAATCTAGTAGACATTGAACTGAGATATACTCACATGAAAAAGTTGGCACTTGCGACTGTACATGCAGTCCAACGGTTACGACACTATATTTTGCTTAGAACAACCACATTTGTAGCGCATATCAATCTGTTTGAGTTCGTGCTATCACGACGCCTTATAGGGGGGAAGTACAATAAATGGATTGTGATCCTTCAGGAGCTCGATCTCGATTTTTCTTCGACAAAGTCGGTGAAATCGTTGGTGTTTGCTGAGCTTATGTCGGACCTTCCGAGACTTGATGAGGATGTCATCCATGAATATTCCTTTGTGGATGAACACTTATTTCTTATCTCGTCAGAGGACCCTTGGTATGGGGATGTCATTGTATATCTCCAAACTTTGAAGTTTCCTCCGCATTATTCACGGGACGAGCGACGGCGTGTGAAACATCACGCTAAATATTATACTATCGTCGGTGACACTTTGTATCACCGAGGAAAGGATTATATTCTCCGTCGTTGCTTGACTCACGAAGAAGCGGAGCGGGTGCTTAATGATTGCCATGCTGGGGCGTGTGGCGGTCACTTATCCGGGCTTGCTACAGCCCAACGTCTTATGCGAGCTGGTTACTTTTGGCCTTCAATCTTTAAAGATTGTATTAACACTGTGAAGAGATGTCACCCTTGCCAGGTGTTTTCTCGGAATATACACTCGCATCCAGCGCCCCTTCATCCAGTCATCACCGTCAGTCCCTTCACCAAGTGGGGGTGGATTTCATGGATTGCAAACCAGCTTCGGCTGGGGGGCATCACCATATCATACTGGTCGTGGACTATTTTTCCAAATGGGATGAGGTCATGCCTACCGTAAAAGCCGATGGTGCTACAACAGCCCATTTCGTGTTCAATCATATTATTACTCGGTTCGGTATTCCGAAAGAGATTGTCACTGACCATGACAGTCACTTTCAGAACAAAATGATGGAGGATTTGTCTCTCAAGCTTGGGTTTCGTCAAGAACACTCATCTTCTTACTATCCCCAAGCGAATGGTCAAGTTGAAGCAATCAATAAGTCTTTAAAGACCATTCTCCAACGTACCATCCAACAAAGTAAGAACAACTAGCACATTATGTTATATCCTACTTTGTGGGCGTATCGAACCGCAGTCAAGACTGCCACTGGGTTCTCACCGTTTCAGCTAGTAGACAGTGTGGAGTCAATTTTACCGATTGAATGCGAATTTCCTTCGCTTAAATTGGCCATAGAGTTCCTCCCTGATACGACGGGTATTGAGCAACGTTTAATCCACCTTGAGAAGCTTGAAGAGCAATGTCGAGATGCCGTCGTGGCTATAGATGCCAATAAACGTCGTGTCAAGGTTCAGTACGATAGGTTTGTCCATCCCCGACAATATGTTGAAGGTGACTTGGTCCTCTTATATTGCCAAGCGAAAGAACCCCTGGGGGCAGGCAAGTTTAACCCCATGTGGCACGGTCCTTACATCGTGAGGCGTGTCCTGGAAAAAGGAGCCTATGAATTAGAGGACTATGAGGGGAATGTCTTGAAGGAGCCTAGAAATGGGCTCTACCTCAAGCGGTATTATGCTTGAACTTCTAGTTCGAGCTAATACTTTTGTATACTATTGTATAGTTATTTCTGTACATAGTTTAGCTTGCTTTTTGTTTTCGGGTCTACTGATTAGCTTCCATTTGATTGACAGATGTCATCGGAGTTTCCTACGTTCTTAGGACTCACGGATGGTGCTAGCCGTCATACGCAACAGCTTGCTTTTGCTTCCTGGGTTATTTTTTCACCTGACCACCTAATTGTGTCCTCAGGAGGTGCTTGTCTTGGTCCTACATCTAACAATGTGGCCGAGTATAGTGCCGTGATTGAGCTACTTCGGGATGCTATTTCACATGGCATCCAGTCTTTAGAAGTACGCCTGGATTCACAACTAGTTGTGTCTCAGTTGAATGGTCAGTACCGTGTGAGGATCCTAAGTTACTACGAAAGTTCTTAAGGGTAAGACTCTTGGAACGACATTTTGTTTCAATTACATACATTCATGTTTCGAGAAGTTTTAATCATATATCTGATGCATACGCTAACTATGTATTAGATTGGCATTTGTCACATTCACAATGAAGCACACAAATAAAAGATACATTCATACATTTGTACATACACACATATAGTAGAACCGAAGAACCACAGTTTTTTATAAATAATATGTCCAAAAAATGGTAGTGTCATAATACAAAAATGGAGCCCGTAGCCCTCAAAAATATACATATCGATACGAAAATGGGACTCTGAGATGTCTAATCCCTACAAGGAGGCCTAGATGCCACCCCGATAGGATGTGTCTCATAGTAATACTGTACTGCATTTGCGACACGCTGTAGTAGTCGCACCTAGTTACCCAACACCCCCACTACTTGGCGTTGCATATCCTCTGGTAGCCGCGCCACCTCTACCTGTGGTACCCTAGCGGTCATCCGTGATAGGTTGGCCCGTAGAGTTTGTAGTGTACGCTCTGCTGCAGCATATACTACCTCATCACCCCTGCCCCGGCGACGATGTCTCGGCAATCCCTCGGGTCTCACTGGGCCCTTGCTTACGAGCAAAAAGTCAAACATTAATATATGATACTACCCCCAAAAAAGATTTTTGCATTTACATCTATAATAAAAAATCCATAAAAAAATTAATACACCAAAAAAAACCTAAAAAGAGTACTCACCAATGTCTCCGAAGGCTGCATCTAGTGGAAGCGGCATGTCACGATGCTGGCAGAAGTCTATCCCTGCATAGGGGTAGTCATCTATAGCTATGACCTGTCGGTCTCACCAGTGAAAGAACTCCTCTGTGTATGGTGATGCCTGACGGCCACCACCCTGTCACGTCAAGACCTCGGCCCACCGGGTCATGGCTAGGTCGCGGATATTATGAGGAGGGACCTCAACCCTCGGACTGAGCCCCAGAACTCGCTCAAAGAAGAAACTGCATAAGATACTGCCGTATCCGAATTTGTTTGCCTCCCCTTGCTTGCACTCTGTCATCTGGGTCTTCATTGACCCCAGTAGCGTGGTACACCAGTCAAATATGATGGGCTGCATACACTGCGACGCATAGAACATCATTGGCCTGGATTCCTGTGAAGGGCTTTTGAACCAGTAATCCGCACTAAGGTAGCCACTAAAACCTTCATACTCAGATTGACTATGGCTCTGATGGGCACCTGACTCCCCACTGCCAGAGTATTTGGAACACAATACCACTCTATATAGTCGAGGATGGTGATCCCACCACCCACGAAACAAGATCGAAGGCTTGCCACCTCACCTCGACGGGACAAACCAGTAATGAAGTAGATATCTTCCACTTCCAGAGAGAGTATTTTCCTGTCTAGGTTGAAGTTCTGTGCATCAACGTCCCAGTAATCTATCAAATGGCGAAGCAATAGGTTTTGGGCCCTCAAACCCCCTATGCGCCAAAATTTGTATAGCCCACATGTTTGTAGCGCTTGTTGTGCACGCACATCATTGCGGACGACCTCATCCTCTAGGTCATGTTCCCTCTCTCTCCACTCTAGAACCATCCTAGAGAGAGAAAAACCAAAGAGTTTAGTCAATTTCACTTAAAAAACCAACTCCACGGCCATACCCGCGGGCAGTTTTGTTCACAGAGGCAGGTACCCACGCTCAACGCATGCATTGACTGTGAGTACCCAGCCCTACCAGCGACCTGCATAGTTATAGCCCGCGGGTAGCACCGTGACCATTTAGGGCTTGGCCACACAAAAAAATCCAATCGATGAAAATTGAAATAAAAGCATTAAAATGAAAGGCATGGATGAGACTACCAACCTACTCCTGACGGTTCGATGATCGGACGCCCGTAGCTCCCAAAATCAGCAGTCGAACTTTGAGGTGAAAACTAACCACAAAACTCCAAATGGGTGAATAGTAAAAATGAATTGTAAATTGTAAATTTTTGTTACTATTTATAATTTTCAAAACCCACTTGTCGATAGTTTTCACCATTTAATGTTGTTTTGGAGTAATACAATGTCATGGAGTAGCATTTTTTGACCAGATTTCTTCGGCGAAAGTTGTTTCCGATCGTTTCACACCTATGACAGGTATATTTCACACCTGGAATATAGGTTAGATGTCATTTCCACATGCA
>BSBM01001614.1:0-80218 GCA_027924585.1 Larix kaempferi
TTCGGATATTATCAATTCGGCATCAGATATTATCAATTCGCTAAAAGATTCGGATATTATCAATTCGCCAAAAGATTCGGATATTATCAATTCGCCAAAAGATTCGGATATTATCAATTCGGCATCGGATATTATCAATTCGCCAAAAGATTCGGATATTATCAATTCGCCAAAAGATTCGGATATTAACGGACCGCCAGTACAACCTGATTATACCAGATGATCAAGATATTATCGATCGTGAAGGAATTCCCAGGGAAAAGTGTATTCGTGATATTATCGAGGAGGATTGGAAGGGTACCGATTTCAATCTCGTGAATGGTCCTCGTTTCTACTATTGATATTTACGATGCTATTGATATTTACGATGCTATACGTTCTTGTACTTACGATCATACAACAATGATTGACAGGCAGAAGACTGATCTTAAGACTGATCTTAAAACTGATCTTAAGACTGATCTTAAGACTGATCTTAAGACTGATCTTAAGACTGATCTTAAGACTGATCTTAAGACTGATCTTACGACTGATCTTAAGACTGATCTTATTACGAATCAGCAGGGGATTGATGAGACGCAAAGAGACAATGTTGGCATTATGGATTCTCCGGAAATCGAGAAGAGAGGATCCGGATTAGATTTAAAATTATGGTTATTCCCGGAACTTTTGGGAATCAAGAATATATATTACACTAAATCGAAGTCCGTACCAGGAAAATCGTTTTTACGAGACGAACGAGACCGGAAAAAGATAGAGGAAGAAGAAACAGATGTTCTAAAACAAGGAATAGGTCTTAGATCAGATGTTCAGAACAAAAAAGGAACAGAGCATAATCGGAACGATGAATATGGTAAAGTAGAAGAGAAACAAACTGGTAAAGTAGAAGAGAAACAAACTGGTAAAGTAGAAGATCAACAAACTGGTGAAGTAGAAGATCAACAAACTGATGAAAAGAAAAAAACTGGTAAGCCTCAAGTTTTTGTTCAATACAAAGCGGTAGAAGATATAGGAGAAGAAAGTATATCCAAGCTGTCGGAGATTTGCAGGGTTATGTCCGGAATTAAGGATCCGGAACAATATATTTGGACCAATATCCAAGAGGGAAATGTTAACCTAAAACTACTGTTTCTTATTCTTCAGAATCAGAAGGACAATAAAAATGAAATATCGGAAGAGAATATTCCTCAGGGGGATGTTTCGAGAAAGGTAAGCAATGGAAATGACATATTGGAAGAGAATCTTCTTCAAGAGGATGTTCCGAAAAAGGTAAGCAATGAAAATGAAATATCGGAAGAGAATCTTCTTCAAGAGGATGTTCCGAAAAAGGTAAGTAATGAAAATGAAATATCGGAAGAGAATCTTCTTCAAGAGGATGTTCCGAGAAAGGTAAGCAATGGAAATGAAATATCGGAAGAGAATATTCCTCAGGGGGATGTTCCGAGAAAGGTAAGCAATGGAAATGAAATATCGGAAGAGAATATTCCTCAGGGGGATGTTCCGAAAAAGGTAAGCAATGGAAATGAAATATCGGAAGAGAATATTCCTCAGGGGGATGTTCCGAAAAAGGTAAGCAATAGAAATGAAACATCGGTAAATAAAAAAATATTGGTCCCCGAACCATATCGTTTATCAAGCATACCGGATGACGAATTCCTGATGTATAAAATCGTCAGTATTTCATTGAAGTTTCCAAATAGAGCCCGGGAGTGGATAGATGGAAATCTTTATGATGGATCTGCGCAATGCGGTAAAATTCTGGGGGATAGAAAAAACATTTTTAGTTCCCTCAATTTAGAAGATATTTTGCTTCCAAAACGTCGTAGAGAATTTCGAATCCTGAATCGGTTTGATCCGGAGAATGATCATGTAGGATTTTCCAATGGAAAAGACATACAAAATGACGAAGAACTCATGGGAAGAGACCAACATCTTAGCGTAGATACAACACAAATAATTAAACGTTTTCTTTGGCCTAGTTATCGATTAGAGGATCTTATTTGCATGAATAGATATTGGTTCAATACAAATGATGGGAGTCGATCTGCGATGTTGAGAATACGTATGTATCCCCAAACTTTCAATTGATAGATTTTTTGCTTCAATTCCGTTTTCGTCGAAAAAAAAAAAAAAGAATTGATTCAATAGAGTTTCAGGATATGGCCAAAATTGAACCAATCTGTTCGTTCCATTTCATCAATGTGAAAAGATTCTACATATCGTATCGTATTTTGCCATAGGTCCAAAACTAGATGTTCCTCCAAGAAGATAGAAAGAATCCGACCAATTTTTCTTAAATAGAAATGGTCGGAACGAATCAGAATTATTATATGGACCATGAAAACGAAAGAATGGATCTAATTCTTTTTTCTGACTCGGGAAAAAAATTCCATTCAGCTCCGGGAAAATTTGTTTTTTTATGATTAAGAATTTGTCCATTAGTTCGTCTCTTATTCCCAATAAACAGAGAGGATCTGTTGAATCTCAGGTATTTTATTTAACCAATCGAGTCCTAAGACTTACCCAGCATCTGCAATTACACGGAAGAGACTATTCATCCCAAAGGGGTTTGTGGAAAATTTTGAGCAAACGTAAGCAACTTCTGGTTTATCTCTACAAGAGGGATAAACTTCGTTACGATGAATTAATTGGTAAATTGGGTATTCGTGGGCTAAAAACCCGTTAATTTTTAAGTTTTCAATTCCAATCCAATTTTTAGAGATCCCGGATCCTGATTAGTCGTTCTTTTGTTATCATTTATAAAACGAACCGGAGAGGGGTGACATATAACCATGCTTGCTGAAAGACCCCCTGATGGTAAGTATGGATCCTCATTATCCATCGATGGTGTTCTTCGACTTATTGCTAGATGGTAAAGATGTTATCGACTGTGAACCTCTATCAGATTATTTACATAGGGGGGGAGGGATAAAATTGTTTAGAACCGAACAATAGTCCAATATCTCCCCTATGTAACGCAATGGGATTATTTAGTTACTATGTTCACAGAGGCAATAACGGTAAATGCGCCGAAAAGATCGATCGGGAAATATGTATCCCGAAGGGATAGCTATAGCAGAGTGATTATGCTAGAGTTGGGTCGTATAGCTTTTCATGGCGGATATCGGTACGCAAACTCTCTCTTCCTATATTTTTCACAAACTCCCTTCTCTTCTATTTTTGGAGAGAGGGATCAGAATATCTATTCAATATGACCAGAATCTATCGAAATCTCTATAGTATTACGATTGATCAAAAACATTATTGATACATATAAAACTCATTATTCAAATTACCTGTCATGATTGGACCATATTCGGGGGTGATTTGGAGGGATCGAAATGATACAAATATCTTTGTCCCATTGACAAAAATACAGAACCTTAACATATTGGTTCCAAATATAATGGATAGGATTCGTTTTATATTCATAATATCCCGTTATTAGCCATCTTTATTGGGCATATATTAGAAGATTTGGCTATATATGATCTTATTCAATTTAAAACTTTTTACTAACTAATGGAGATCCAATGGCACATTCGGTCAAAATTTATGATACATGTATTGGTTGTACCCAATGCGTACGAGCTTGTCCCACAGATGTATTGGAAATGATACCTTGGGAAGGATGTAAGGCTAAGCAAATTGCTTCTGCTCCAAGAACAGAAGACTGCGTAGGTTGTAAGCGGTGCGAATCCGCTTGTCCAACAGATTTCTTGAGTGTACGTGTTTATTTATGGCATGAGACAACTCGTAGTATGGGTCTAGCTTACTGATCAATATGCACAATAAAAATGGTTAAATCCATCTCATATTTTTTCATTCTTTTTTTTATCCACTGATAAAAACCCATACTCGAATCCAAGATTTCGAGTATGGGTTTTTATAGAGAGAGATGGAAAGTATCTTCTATTTCTATAATGAGCGAATTACCTTGGCTCGGTCAACAATATTTGTTAGTTCGCCCATATCTGCAGGTTCGGTAATATCATTATTTCCCCATCCATAAAGGGAGGGAATGAGCTGATCCGATGGTATACTCTAGGTATTTTTTTACTAGAACTCTTCCTCATTACCTATACATTCCGTCCGTTACCATTTCCAATTCGATAATTCATTGATCCGATTGAAAGAAGAAAGAGTCTAACTGGATAGATCTTATTTATTTTCATTGGAGATTGGGAATTGACGGACTTTCCATTGGACCTATTTGACGGGATTTGTTACCACTTTGGCCATTTCAGTTGCTTGGCCAGTTACTCAAAATCTTCGATCGTTGCATTTTATGCAATAAAATCACCAATTTTTCCCTTACATACCTGGTTACCTAATACTCATGGGTAAGCACATTATAGTACATGTATGCTTCAGTAGCCGTTCCATTTCAAATGGGAGGATATGGGTTAATCCAAACATAGAATTGCTACCTCATGCTCATTTTATATTGATTTTCGCATAGGAGCGGTTCAAATCGTCTATGCAGCTCCAACTTCTCTGGGTCAACGGAATTGGAAAAGGAGGATAGTCTTCAGTATCCCATATGGGTTTTGTAATTATTGGTTCCATGGTAGATACAGGTCTTAATGGATCCATTTGAAAATGATCTTTCATGGATCAATTGGTGCGGCACTTTCATTCTTAGCGGGAACAAGTGACGATAGGATACGTACTCTTCTTCTTAATGAAATAAATGGTAGGGCTATGCTAATACCTAAAAGACTATGTCCAGTAGTTTTTAAATGTCTTCTTTTGCATTGCCGGAAATCCGTGGTTTTGTGGCAGAATCTATTAGATTTTCTTCCCGAGAAAAATGACTGGATAAATATTATTCGACCTTCCAAATTGAATCATTGTTACTGCAATAGCGGCAATTGGAACGATATTAACTCCCATCCACTTGTTGTCTATGTTACGTCGAATATTCTATATAAGTTTAGAATGTGACGAACCCTCATATAACGGATTCTGGACCAAGAGAGATTTGAATCCTGATCTGTCTCTTTCTACCCATAATAGGTATTGGTGCTTATCCCGATCCAGTTCTCTTTATATTGGATGATGGGGTAGAAGTTAGTTAATCTCGATCCTTCCATCCATGAAATGAATGGCAAAAAATTATTTTTGTACTTTCCGAATGGATTGTTAGCTATATAATAGAATTAATGGATCCAACTTTTTTCTCTTTTGAGAGATTAATGGAATGGAGCGAATCAACAATGAAATTCTTTATCTTTTAATATAGTTCAAGTTATTTCAAGTAGTGATTCCATAATTCTATAATAAATCTTTGAAATAACTTGGACCAGTTATTGATGTCACTTATTTTCAATTACATAAAGGAACTGGATCGAATCTATCCTTCCTTTTCCCTCCCGGAATTCGGTCCATTTATGGTTCCAACCATCCATAGCTGTGTAACCCTATTCCTAATAGATTGACCCCCAAATAACGGATCCAAACTATAGAAAATCCTAAAGAAGCCACAATTGCCGGTTCCTCACCCTGCCAACCCTTATTCATTCTAGTATGCAGATAGATTGCGAATATGGTCCAAGTAATTAATGCCCAAGTCTCTTTTGGATCCCAGCTCCAATAAGATCCCCATGCTTCATTGGCCCATATTGCTCCAGAAAGAGTACCTATGGTTGAAAGAGAAAAACCGAGACCAATCGCACGATAACTCCAATTATCTAATTGTTTAATCAATTGACATTTACGATAATTCGTTGATGAAAAAGAAAAAGTGTATTGCAAATCACTTTTTTGTTTTTCATGTGAATAAAAATTTTCATTGGTAAGAATGGATCGGGAAAATAAATTGTCCATCGCACCAAGAAGAACCTGTCTATTTACTCCGGACATAATTACTAGAAGAGCTATTGATGCTAGGGATCCACATAAAAGGGTTGCATAGCTGAACAATATCATACTTACATGCATCATTGACCAATGAGATTGTAGCGCGGGTACTAACATTCCGGATCGTTGCATTTCCTCCGGAAGACCTAAAGTAGCAAAACCATGAGTTAACATAGCACTTGGCGCCGTGATTGCACCTAACCACCGATCATCTCGGCTCCGTACTTCTAGAACTATATGGAGCACGGATGAACTCCAGGAAAGGAACATGAATGATTCATACAAATTACTCAACGGTAAATGTCCCGAATAGAGCCAACGAGTAATTAATAATCCCGTTGTACAAAGAAAAGTAACTATCATGCCCTTTCCTCCCGAACTACTTAGTCCTTCAATTCGATAAACTAAGGTTCCCCAATAAATGAGAGTGACAACCAAAATAAGAGAAAAAGAGATGTGAGCCAATATATGTTCTAAAGTTATGAATATCATAATAAACCCATTTATTCATTTTATTCCCAAATGAGATCTATGATGGAAAGATAGGATTGATCTATCACAATGGAAATAGATTGAACAGATATTGCTACATAGGAAGAATTGATTGATGAGATCTTCTTGGAAAAATGCCGCCACTCGGATTTGAACCGAGATGCTCTCGCACTGCTTCCTAAGAGCAGCGTGTCTACCAATTTCACCATGGCGGCTTCGTAGGGACCATACTAGCTTATTTACACCAGATCGTCAATGTTATGAACGTGTCTAGCAGAGGGAGTAATCTGTGAATATAACATATGTCCAAATAAAATATAAGTTGGGGCATTGACATTTGAATCAATTTTATGTTGGTTGATGGTTATAACGGAGCATGGCGCAGCTTGGTAGCGTGCCATCTTGGGGTGATGGAGGTCGTGGGTTCAGATCCCGCTGCTCCGAAAGAGAATGAGGAAATAGTAACATGCGTTATCGGACAAAGAATATCTTTCAATTTTGGTTCACGATGGTCGGAGCAGCTAGATTCCAAACAATAAAGAGAGATACATGGCTCAGCACTTTTCAATCTTTTTGATTGGATGGTTTGATTATATACATATCTAGAACGAAACTATGTTTCTGATCCATGATTTCCCGTGTTATTTTTCTCCAATATCCTGTTGGACTTTTCAATTTGAGGGGAGACATCCAAATATATTGATAGCTCACAATAATATTACATACGGGTTAATATGACTATATACAGGCTGCTAATTAATTGATCCTATTTTAGTTACTGAGATGTAGAAAGGGGTTTCATTAATAGGATAAAAAGTTACACTAGATTACGCACCTATATTTATTTTGGTCAGCTCTTTTTATGTATCTCTGCTACAATAGTTTGGGCATTACGCATTATAAATGGTAGAGATACGAATAACGATGATGACTTTGAGTTCTCCTAAAGGATTGAGCACTCTTTTCCATCCAACCATAAAGGAGGGAAAGAATGGGTTCAGACCCAATAAGGGGATGAATCATTGGGAGGAGCAGAAGCAGAAGAAGGATGAATCGAGATATCTGAAACTACAAATTAGTAATTATTCACCATAGAGCAATAACCTGCATCTATTACGAAATGCACGAGCGATTCCATCATAAAATAATATCATCCCCATGCATGATTCCGTAGGTTCTGTACCATTATTTATAAAAAATGAAATCGTTTCGATTCTAGTTTCGGATCGAAATGGATGGATTGGGATGTTGATAAGGTTTAGCTACCGGAAATATAGCATAATGGTAATGCTGAAGTTCATTCGGGATCCTTACAAAAAATGATGAACTCTAATCCTTTTCCAGTGGGAAGGAAGGCGGAATGAATAGAGGAATGGTTTATAAATTCCCCATTTCTCCAGATTGGCTGAAGGGAAGTACTGTAATGGAACTAATTAATGACCGTGTCCCTTTCGTACAACCACCCTTGGAGTACCCGAATAAAATGATTTATTTCGCATCACCATTCTCCAGGGTCCTGAAGGGTGGTGTCGTATATTCGCTCGTGTTGTGCTATGGATCATCCAAATCAATTGATTTCAATTTTGATTCGGATGATCCAGAGGAATCATCATTGGCTATGCAATAAAAACTTTTTGAATGACCGGTGGAGATAGACTTAGCTAAAGAAAAAGCTTTTATTGCGGCCCGATATGCTTTTCCCTTCCAAACATTTTTACGAATTTTTTTCTTGGATCTAGAAGTACGCTTTTTTGGAACTGCCATAAGGAACAATGGGTTTAATTCATATATTGTGATGTGAAAGACATCTTATGTATTTCATTTATTCATTTCTCTCGTAGAGAACTCCGCATATTCTTTATCGGAGTCTGCTGCAAATTGAATCAATCCATTCTCTCGACGAACACGTAAAATAAATAATAATGGAATCTACCAATTCAATTTAAAGGTCAATTTCCATGATATATTCTCATCCATTTTATAGAATATATTTATATAACGATCGATATCGAGGGAATATCTTTTTCATCCTTCTTCGAATGAGTTTCACTCGGTCCTTGATTCTCCGCGATCATCTCATCCTTCTTGTTAATGTTCCTGTCATATCCTGAATTGAAACTAATGGGATTGGAATGCTTTATGGATCGATTGTAAGATCTTTTCAATTGGAAAGACAGGAAAAGATGCGGAAATATAAACCAATTTTTGTTTAAAGGTTTTAAATATTCTTCCGATGTTTCATTTCCGAGTTCCATAAAGTTTATATGTATAGGAAATAGTTTCATCAAACAGAAATTTTTTCTCTCGATCATACTACTTTTATGATTGACGTGATATATGAGGACCGAGAATGTAAGTACTACTACACCTTTTATCAAAAAATATGGATTTCTTTTACGTAGATCGCGTAAAAGCAACGTACTAAGAATTCTAAGGTCAAAGAGCTTTATAAGGCGCTTCCGATGCGAAAGGATTTGAATTAAAAATTCATCAAATTGGATTCGGTCTATGGATTGCATAGAAATTTATAACTTTGTATCTCTTCCCATTTTATTAGCCAGGATCTTCTTTTTTTCATTTATTTTTTACCCCAATTACAGGGAGAATGAATCTAATTCAATACCATGAAAAAGAAAGAGTTCGTGTAAATGAAACGAGCGAGCCTCTGGAGTGAAGAGAGCTATAATATTCAAAACATAAATTTGTTTGATGGAAGGGCTCACATACATTCAGAATTGTTTTTAGGCATAACTTGAACTTGTATTCATTCGCTTCATATCGGCCCGGAGCTCACTTCCAGTATAGCCATCCATACCCTATCATGTAAATACCACGGGCCTCCTACGATACGAAGAGTCATAAAATAAAAAAAAAAATAGATAGAAGGGCTCACATTAGGTTTAGGGATAATCAGGCTCGAACTGATGACTTCCACCACGTCAAGGTGATACTCTACCGCTGAGTTATATCCCTCCCCTACCCTCATCTGGAAAGAGAACTGACTTATGAATAATAACTTACCAAAGGGTCGATAGACTCAACACCACTATCCCACTATTTTATCTCGAACAACTTGAAGCCAGACCTTCCTTCTTTTCACACTACTACGAAAAGAAAGAATGAGAAAGAAAAGACTAGATACTTTTCTGAGTCAATTCTATCGAAAATAGTATTTCCTACTGATTCGAATCATAACATATGGTCCCGTAAAATCGGTAATATTTTACCTATCTCGATCAAGAAAGTTTTACATTAACATGAAAAATATTTTGTTCAGCATGTTTGATCCGATCTAGCACTAGTGCGTGCGAAAAGGACTTAATATTGTTTGGAAAAACAAGGAGAACAGGATCGAGTAAAGATTATACGGAGATGATACGGATCAAATTGTTCTTCTTGCACCAAGGATATTACCGTTTCCGAAAAATAAGATCTACTTTTATATCTTTTATATCTCTTTCCATTCAAAAGTTTCGATGTTTTTCCACTTCGAGACCCCAAAAATGAACAAATTCCTTTTCTCAGGAACACGTACGGGATCCATCATTACAGAACAGAAAAGAGAAGACCCTATGCTATGCAACCGTTAACTACTTAATATAAATACATTTACATCCTACCGGAACATAATTTGTAACTAGCATCGCTATCCTCTTGCCTAGCGGGTAAATATTGACTTCCCTAGATGGAAATACTTCTGAATCTGGATCGATGTGAGAGTACAACTACATTTCCAAAATGCATGTTGTCTCTTCGGAACAGATTGACCCCTTCGCTCTCTCGTGGTACAATCCTCTTCCCGCTGAGCCCTTACTTTTTTTTCCACCGATCCACAGAAACAAGATATAGGACTGATGCCAGCAGTTCATCATAGGAGAAAAGACTCACCGAGCGAGATCATTGACTAATCAGATAAAAAGGAACTTCCTTTTCCGTATACTTTCTCTGGCCATATCGATTGCTATTTGCGGGCCTTACACAGTCGATCATATCTCATATAGATATGGATATATATCTCTTCAACATAGGTCATCGAAATGATCTTGGACAACCCCAACCAAAGCACGAAAGCCAAGATCTTTCATTAAATTGATTCCTGTTCGAATTCGAACAGTGTATAACCACATGGATAAGCTCACATTAACCCGTCAATTTCGAATCCAATTTGTGATTTGGAGGAATGATATATCGAGATATCAAGAAGGAATTAGCATGTAATAATGTCGATTCATACAAAAGAGTATTTTTTCAGACGCTATACTTATAGGATGGGAATAGAGAAGGAATAAGAAATCCCGAAGATTTTGCATAATCTTAAAAAAAAAATAAAAAAAGATGATTCATTAGTGTTTGGTTAGAACACGAAAACGTGTTTTACTGAATTGGTTCCAGTTACTCTTTGCGACATAATGCATGAAGGAAGGGAATATGAATATTCTCGAACAACGAAAAAAATCCAATTTATCCTACTTCGAAAGAATCGAACGAGAAGCCGTATGAGGTGCAAATCTCATGTACGGTTTTGTAGAGTGACAGTGAAGACAACTTATCTGTCAACTTTTCCACTATCACCCCCAAAAAACCAAACTCTGCCTTACGTAAAGTTGCCAGAGTACGATTAACCTCTGGATTTGAAATAACTGCTTATATACCTGGTATTGACCATAATTTACAAGAACATTCTGTAGTATTAGTAAGAGGAGGAAGGGTTAAAGATTTACCCGGTGTGAGATATCACATTGTTCGAGGAACCCTAGATGCTGCCGAAGTAAAAGATCGTCAACAAGGGCGTTCTAGTGCGTTGTATATTCTTACTTATCTAAGACTTGTATCATTTCATGATGATGCCATGTGAATTGCTAGGAACATGTGAAGTATATGGCTAACCTAAGAACGAACGTTTTGTAAGGGGACTAGAGCAGGCTACCGTAAAACAAACGATCTTCTTTTTCTAGGAGATTTGGAACTATTATATGTCTAAGGTTTAATATCGAAATCATTTTCGAAGTTTTCCCTGATTGTTTCAACAGAAAATTTTAAATACCTTGACCTTTTTAGAACAGGTTCGAGTCAAATAGCAATGATTTGAAACACTTTTTTTATACACTATTTTGTAAACCTAAGGACTTGATCGTATAGATATGTAAAATACAGGATTTCCAATCATAGCAAAAGAAAGAAAGGGAACGGATACTCAATCGAGAGTGAGTAAACAGAATTATATGCATAAAGAATATATCTCATCTATGCAGATATAATCATGTGGAAAGCCGTATTCGACGAAAGTCGTATGTACGGTTTGGAGGGAGATCTTTCATACCTTTAGAGATCCACCCTACAATATGGAGTCAAAAAGCCAAAATAAATGATTTATTTTCAGCCTTTATGAAATAGATTCTTGAACCTTTTTCACACTCATGTCACGGCGAAGTACTGCAGAAAAAAAAACTGCAAAATCCGATCCTATTTATCATAATCGATTAGTTAACATGGTGGTTAACCGTATTCTTAAAAACGGGAAAAAATCATTGGCTTATCGAATTCTTTATCGAGCCATCAAAAATATTCAACAAAAGACAGAGAAAAATCCACTATCTGTTCTACGCCAAGCAATACGTAGAGTAACTCCCAATGTCACAGTAAAAGCAAGACGTGTGGGTGGATCAACTTATCGAGTTCCCATCGAGATAAGATCTACACAAGGAAAAGTACTTGCCATTCGTTGGTTATTAGGGGCATCTCGAAAACGTCCGGGTCGAAATATGGATTTCAAATTGAGTCACGAATTAATGGATGCTGCCAGAGGGAATGGCAATGCTATACGCAAAAAGGAAGAGACCCATAGAATGGCAGAGGCCAATAGAGCTTTTGCACATTTCCGTTAATTAATAAAAAGGATCGAGCGAGATCTACCTATCTATATAGTTGATTTACATATCCTGATAAATTATAAATTGATTCCCGTTCGGATCGGGATGGATCCATTTTATCGGAACAAAAGAGAAAAAAGAAGAAGGAACATAAATCATAGATAGATCAACTAAGTCCTCTTGGGAAGGCTTCCTTAAGGAATAAGGAGATAGATTATGGAGGAATATTCGATCCTATTCATGAGGATTATGTAAATCTCCTATTCCGAAAATTGGAAGTTGGAACATATTTCTACTCTTTCAGAGATTGAATGAAATTACTAATTCATGATCTGGCATGTACAAAGTGAAAACTTCATTTTCAATTATACCCTGAGATCATTTGAAAGAGTTTCATTTGCTTTTCTTCCATGGAAGTTATCTTTCCCCGGCCAGAATGTATCCTGATTCTCGGCCTAATTCTTGATGATCAATTTAATCCCTGATCAAGAAGATATAGCTTGGTCCTATTTCATCTCTTAAAAAGTTTAGTAATAAGCATAGCGGTCTTATCATTTCGATGGAGAGAAGAACCTATTATCAGCTCTTTGGGTCATTTCCGAACGAACAATTGAAACGAAACGAAATATTTCGATTCATCAATTTACTACGTTCAACTCTATGTGTTCCTCTATCCGTGGAGTACATTCAATGTACAGAAATGGCTATAACAGAGTTTCTTTTATTCATATTAACAGCTGCTCTAGGAGGAATGTTTTTACGTGGTGCTAATGGCTTGATAGCTTCAGAATGTTTCAGTTCATGTTCTTATCTATTATATTGATATACTAAGAGAGATGTACGCTCCAACCCAATGAGGCTACTATGAAATATTTACTTATGGGTGGGGCAAGTTTTTCCATTCTGGTCTATGGTCTTTCTTGGCTATATGGTCTATCCGGGGGAGAGATTGAGCTTCAATAAATAGTAAATGGTCTAATAGATACACAAATTTAGAACTCTCCAGGAATTTGGATTGCTCTTATATCCATAACTGTAGGAATTGGATTCGAACTTTCTCCAGTTCCTTTACATCAATGGACCCTTTACGTATATGAAGGAGTGCGATTCGTTCTACAAATTATTACCTCTATAATAAAATAGAGTGAATAGATATCTTTCTTTTTTATCAATTTTTATATCTCTCAAAACTCTATGGACATGTGGAAAAGATAAAGAAAAGGACTGTTATCCCTACCCCCACTCGGACCAAGACATCACTTTTACCGAAAAAAAGGTTTTTTCAAACATTTTTTGTCAAAATAACAATTAAGGTAAAGCAAGGTCAGAAACAACTAATATCTTTGAATTAACAAAGAGATTTTGTAAGAGGGATTGGTAATACTTTCTATTGATTGAATAGATTTGGTCTTATACATACATACGCGAGGAAGGTAATAAAAAAGGAATCAGATAATTATGTTATTCCTTCTTTATCACTTAGGAACCGTGCGAGATTCGAGTCCCATGCACGGTTCTGAATGACGAGAAAGGAGTGAGGGATCCTCCTTTCAACAACTCTCCCATTCCAGTCGTTGCTTTTCTTTCGCTCCGAAAATAGCTGCTCCAGCCGCTTGAATCGAATCTTCGATGTTCGTTCCTATCTTCATCGAACGAACGCATGGCAATGGATATATATGCACATAGAGATCTATCTATTGAAATATGGATATCTGGCCGCTCCGTTCTATTCAGGAATAGATATAATAGGATCGAACCTGTTCTTTACATATTGTTATTTGGTACCATATTAAATTCTTTAGGCTTCTATTAAATCGAAAAAGAAAAGATGTTCAGTCATCTTCTTTATGTATATGAAATATCCTCCAAATAATGAAAGTAAAAAGAAAAAGAATTGGATTCTATATTATGAACCTATACGACCGATCGATATCAATACTCCAATACGCTATCTCTTACATATATTCTATATATATTGAACATATCGGGATATGTTCAATATATATATGAATCCTATTCATGGAATAGGATTCACTTTCGGGATGCCTTGATGGTGAAATGGTAGACACGCGAGACTCAAAATCTCGTGCTTAATAGCGTGGAGGTTCGAGTCCTCTTCAAGGCATAAAATTTATCATGCTTATTGAATGAGCAATCCAATGGCAAATCTCGTATGAGAATCTCTCAATAGACTGGGATAGATTTCCTTCGTATCTGTTGATACGAGGTATTCCGACAATTACCTACAAGTTCAAGCTGTTAGAATAGGACAGTGGATCACAGGCAGGATCTTGGCGATCTTCTCTATTTCATTTCCGAAATGGTCCACCCTCGTATTATGAAGTATATTTCATTAAGGACACAGATTGAGAAGAATCTGTTAAGGTCTTGCAAGATACATAGATTGACCATATACCCCTCTCAAGATCTTGCAAGATCCGGGGGTTGCAACCGAACCTAAACACTATATTTACGTTGGATCCTGTGACTCTAGTCCTTACCATGCTTACTCTTACATGGTCGAGATCTCGGAGTGAGAAACCTATCTTAAAATTAAAGATCTATCAAGTCTTTTTTTTTCCTCTAAATACTTACTATTCTTGGACAATACCAGGAAAGGATTTCTTATAGGATCTTAAATCGGAGCATATGTAGAACTTCTCATTGGTTTCCACGACCCTACTGCACTGCCCGGTTCATTTTGTTTTACTTAATTCCATATTCCATTGCTCTTTCATCGATGATTACAGATTCTCCCGGCTGATGTTAAATTTGAATCCTGTTGTATGAATTGAGTGTTCAATTTCATTTGGAAAAAGACATTTCTTATCCAACAATGTCTTTGTCAGTTGATCCAATAACATTCTGTTAGATAGGAACAGATTTGATAAATATTGATAACTCTCGGATAGAGTATTATAAAGAAAAGATTCATTAGATAATAAACTATTGGTTCCGAGCCATCTTTGGCGATGAATTAACGATTCGAAGCGGTCAACCTTTTCTCTCGGATTTTCGATCAACCAACGTTGATATGTAAATAGAGGAGAATATGGCTGCATACGTTCCAATTGGATACTAATTGCTTGAATGCGTTTGAAATCCTCGATATGTTCCTTTCCTATAGGTTTCCACTCATTCATTATAAAAACCGAATTGGTCATGGATTTTGAATTATATCTACGAAAAGCACCTTGGAGACTTTTTTTAGGGAAAAAACCATATTTTGATGCTCTTCTCATTGAACTATGAGTAATATAAAGCCTTTTTAGCAGTTCTTCATTTGCGAAAAATTCTCGGCGTGAAAACACAAGGTGCTGCTCTTGAAATAGGAAGGAATCCCAAAGAAATCGTCTTCCTAAAAAGAACAATGGTTTCTTGGAGGGTTTATATTGCATCGAATATTCTATAGAAATTTGAGATCTTCCTCTCTGCTTTTCTTTAACCGATCCGAACTTATACGAAGATCCCAACTCATTGGGTCTTATTGTACGATCGAATCGATTACTGCGAAAAAAACTAAGACGCCAGATCCTAGGAGCCCAAACTACTTTACTGATCAATTCTTCATCCGTATCCCTATCCATTTGTTTTGTGCCGAGAGTTTCTTGTATAAACTTCAATTCATATTCTTTCAGAAATCGTATAATATCTAGATTATTTCTCGTTTTGGGCTGAGGAACAAATGTAATTTGATCCTTATCGGACTTACCCCGACATATTCCTGACCATGGAAACTCCACCAGAAGACTTTCTAAAAGACTAGAAGCTAGATAAAAATCATGCTCAGCGAATCTATCTAGAGGAATCCAATTCTCTCTATTTCGTTCCGATATAGACCAAGAATCTCGAGCCGCTGATCCGGCCAAGCAACTCAAAATATGGGGGAGTATAGTTAATTCCTTCATAGTTGTTTCGGCAATCGAAGGTTCTAAATACCATTCGGACAAATAAGAAAACCTTTTCTTCCATACTTCCTTTTTGGTAGATAGAGAATTCATGGGAGAATTCCTTCGAAGTGTATTTTGTATAACAGCCTTTCCTACCTTGTAGATAAGTATTTTGTCATTTTGATCGGATCCATCCATAGATTGAAAATTCGAAATTTGCTTATGAAGAGCTAATCGAATTGTATTAGTGTCTATAACTGATTTCTTTCGGGTAATACTAATTAATAAGGCTTCATTGACCAGTGCTGTTAGATCTCGTGCATCACAACCTATGGTTCTAGATGCACATTCATTGGAAGAGGACCACTCTTTTTCCGAGTAGAACCCTTTCATACCTAAAAGAATAGGAAGTTCCATTCGTCGTTGTAGGTTAACAAGCATTCGAATATTGATCGATCTATCTAATCGATTTGGAGATATTAGAGCTGGATCCACTTTTTGGGGGATATGAGTCGAAGCAATAACAAGAATATTTCTAAGAGAATCTTTATCTCTAGAGATATGGTGCAGTAATAAACCAAGGAAAGACTCAGTTAAGTCTAAACCAAGAGTCAGGTCATTGACATTCAGTTCATGAATGTTTGGAATCCAAATTATGCAAGGAGACATTCTTTTCGCCAATTCAAAGGTAAGATGGAATTGTTGCATTTTTTCTGTCACCAAATTATCAAAATCAGGATCAATACTTTGAGTATCAGGGTAATTTAAATATTGACCATGCAAGAACTTGTCCAGAGATATTTTGATTAAAGGAACATAAGAGTCTGTTGCTATACTTTTGACCAAACAGGATTGACCAGTTTCTATAGGAGCTATCAGTAAAATCCCTTTGGAAAGTAATGATCCTGAGTGGAGTGAGAAAGGGGTTTTATTCAATGCGGGATTGGTTTGAATAAATATTTGTGAAGAGGTAATCTTCTGACAAAAAGCAAGGAATACCGATCTTTCTGTTAAACAAAATTGATCAAACTCGTAATTCATTAGATCTTTTTGATAAGTGTAGGCCACATATTGTAAGTAAATAATTCCCGGCTGTTCAGTGATTAGAGAACCCGGTTCCTTCTTGAAATTCTGACTGTAAGTAAAATTCAATCCATATTGAGAAATGTTTCTTCCTGTCATTAGAAACTGAACTAGTAATTCTATCTCTTTTTCGGATATATCCATGCTGGAACACCATCTGTTCAACTCTTTTATTCTAGTTATGGGCAAATTAAGCTTTCTATTCTTCATCTTCCTCTTGATAGAAGAAGAGCTGGATGTGTCCCCTATATCAGAGAACAAGAGAGTCATTTTTTGCAACTCTATCACGTACGACGGATCCTTTAAATACTTGATGAGTTCAAAGTCTATCTTTAATTTGATAAAGATTAAGGAAATCACTTGAAAATATTGAAGAACACAATACCCAAAAAAGACGACAAAAGGGATAAGAATCCAATATTCATACCCCCGAACATTTAATAATCTCAGATGTGCCCATATTAATGGAACTGATGAATTAGTTTCTTCTATTAAAAAATCCTCGCAGGAAGATAAAGCAGAATCCAAAGGATTATTTAGAAACAAAAAATTATTCAGAAGATTCGTTCTGAATCTAAAAATCAATTTGAAAAGATTCGTTCTCAATTTCCATTGTATAGGTTCCCACAATAAATTAAATTTATGCATAATATTATGCTGACTATCTCGCAAAATCGATACAAATGGATTACTGCCATGTAGTAATATCTCCGGAAGAGTATCTAAAAGAATATTTTCAATATATTTACACCATGCAGAAGTAAAAAACCATGGCATATATTTTTTGAACAAATCCCATTTTGAAAAAATACTATCTATTCGATAGAACCTATACATCTCCTGTTTCTTAACACATTCATTAAAACGCGGTGATGGTAGAATATCCCGTTCCTCTTGAGATGAATTGGAAACGGTACTCCTCCCATCTATGCCTTCGTTTCCAATTATGTTTTGAAAACTTTCGGTTACAAACCAATCTTGAATACGATGAAACATTTCCTGGTTCTTTTTGGGAAATATTTCGGATAGTAAATCATCTTTATAAGATTGAGTTTCAATAAGACCCGTGTTTGAACTGAAACTCTTTTTAAGGTACTGATCGAGGTTGTTTTCTTCTGAATCGGATCTATTGAAAAAAGACTGGCAAAAAGTTTTTTCCAAATTGACTATTTGTTCTTTTGTTAAAGGCGTTGTAGAAATATCTTCGATCGAGGAAAGATATCTCTTGTCACGAACGAATGGATTCAATCGAGTTAGTAAATTGAAGGATCTGTACAAGTCATAGATTAATACAAATGTTTGGTCACCACTTCGTTTTCGTTGTAAATATTTAGGTAATAATATGTTAGATACTTGTGACTTGATGAATGAAATAGTCTCTTTCTCCGAGTGAACGGTTCCTATTTCACCAATGGGCAAAGAAGAGAGATTGTTGTGGATGGGTAAAAGATTGAATAATTGTCCATATGTAAGATTCTTCCTTTTTATATGAATTCTTTCCATATAAGAAGGTAATCTCTTCCTATAATTTGACCGAGGATGATGCAAATAATCAAAAAATTGGAGCGTATTTGCTCCGTGAAAAGAAGCTCTCAATGAGCTCTGATCAGATAGTTTCACGGGATTCAACCAATTGTCTCGATCGTTGGATATCGTCGAAAAATCAGTGTTATCGAACGATTCCATGCGATTCTTTTCATTATCGAATAAGTCAATAATCCATGGATTAATCGGTATCTCATTCGGAACAAATGGTGCAATTGTTCCTTCATCGATCAATAATTTTGATCTTTGTGAAAGATTATGGTCATCCAAAAGAAAGGGTTTGAATGTTTTGAAATGAACGATTAGAGCACCAATTGGATCCAACAACTCATTTAATCGTTGATAATTAAGACTTTTTAGCTCATTAAAGCGAAAATCCAAAATCGAAATGAAAATATCGAACTTAGAATTGAACTTCGAAATGATATCGAACTTCGAATTTAAGATCTCCACAGTAATTTCAAAAAGGGAAGAAAACTTTGAATAATCTTTTTTGTTGGGATTTACAGACCAACCAATTGAATCTTGATTAGTATTAGTACATGATTCAATTGGATCGAACACTATTTGAAAATAGTTTTGTTTAGAAAAAACATGTTTCAAATATTTCATAAAGTATTCGGTCTGATTGGACCATTTGTACACATTCAAATTCCGATTGATATGTTTATCCGTTCGAATAATAGAATGGTTGAACCATTCTCTCTGACTTTTTCTCCAACTGGATGAATGCCGGTCAATTGTATTTTTCGTTACATTATTCAAACTTTCATTTGCTATCCAATTTGTTCGAATTTGATCCTTTAAATTGCGACTTAACCTGCTCATAAAATAGAATCTATTGAATGCATTTTCTGAATACCCGGCAATCTTATACCGAATTGATTCATACCAATTGAAAGCTTCAGTTCTATAATCGTTAAGAGGGGTTCCTATCTCCAAGCGATTTTTGGAATTGATTTGGCTTAATTCTTTGTCGATTATTTGATCTAAATATTCATCCTCTTTATCAGTAATATTAAGGAGGACCCATAAAGATTTATTATTCAATTTCTCTCTGTGGTTAAAGATCCGATTCGATCTCAACGATCCATTCTTGTTGAGTTCATATAATGGATTCATGTTATAATCAATATCAAAAGAAATTTGATAATGAACCTTACTAGGCTTAGTTATTGATAGAGTGAATTGATCTGTTATTTTCAGAACAATTTTTTTCGTTTTCAATCTCAAATTGTTGAGCCATATGTATTGTCCTTTGCTTTGATCACAGAATGTAGAAGATAGATTCCAAGGCAGAGTAAAATTCCATTTTATAGATTGAATACAGTCGGATCGGTTCATATAACTTGGCTTTCTAAGAATAGTACATCCGGGATCTGATGAAATAGCACAATTCGAGGAAGGATTTTCAATTTCAAAATATGTTTTTATCTTCCATAGATCAACTATCCTATTCATTAATGAATAGGATTTTGAATTCCTTAAATCTTGGAAAAAAACATCTTGTTGCCTTTTCAATAAGTTGAAATTTTTAATGGGCTTCTTAGTAGCACTAGGACCACCCATACACGGTTCATCTATTGGCAATATGTAAGAACAAAAATAACGAATTGATTTTGTAAAATTATCAATTAATCTTTTCCTTTCCTTCAGAAAGGAATTCTCGTCCATATATCTTGGATCTTTTGTAAATAATTCTTTCGCCCAAGAGATTGGAGAATATTCTGAGAAACACTTTGAGGACAAATCTGATTCTTTTTTTGTTTGTTCTCTTTCAATAGAAGAAAGATCCCAAAGAATTGATCTTTCTCTTTGTTGCTCAATCTCTGTTTTATTTCTTGTGAATGGATCTTCACAAAGATCTTTTTCAGGTTCCCAATACTCATTTTCGGTTGAACTGAGAGTCGAATCGATCTTCGAATTGATATCTTTTTCATCCTTCTTCGAATGAGTTTCACTCGGTCCTTGATTCTCCGCGATCATCTCATCCTTCTTGTTAATGTTCCTGTCATATCCTGAATTGAAACTAATGGGATTGGAATGCTCTATGGATCGATTGTAAGATCTTTTCAATTGGAAAGACAGGAAAAGATGCGGAAATATAAACCAATTTTTGTTTAAAGGTTTTAAATATTCTTCCGATGTTTCATTTCCGAGTTCCATAAAGTTTATATGTATAGGAAATAGTTTCATCAAACAGAAATTTTTTCTCTCGATCATACTACTTTTATGATTGACGTGATATATGAGGACCGAGAATGTAAGTACTACTACACCTTTTATCAAAAAATATGGATTTCTTTTACGTAGATCGCGTAAAAGCAACGTACTGAGAATTCTAAGGTCAAAGAGCTTTATAAGGCGATCCCGAAGCGAAAAGATTTTAATTAAAAATCTCACCAAATTGGATTCGGCCCATGGATTGCATAGAAATTTATAACTTTGTATCTCTTCCCATTTTATTAGCCAGGATCTCCTTTTTTTCATTTATTTTTTACCCTCCCTACCCCCCCTTTTTTTTATTCATCCCAATGAAATGAATAGAATATATAATACATATTGATTTAATAGAATTGGAAAGCTCGTGTCAACCAAACCAGACAATTATACTGCATGGATAGAAATTATACCACATTTATCAAATTTTTTTCACTGAAAAAAGGATCGAATCCAGTCCGTTTTTTTCTTATTTTATGGGCGAACGACGGGGATTGAACCCGCGCGTGGTGGATTCACAATCCACTGCCTTGGTCCACTTGGCTACGTCCGCCCCGGAAAAACAAACCAATTGTCTCTATCTACGGTCATTTCTTCCAATAAGAAAATTTCTAGGTCCGTCCCGACAACGAGCTAACGTTTGTATGTGGGTCGGCGACCTCTGACAGGGGATCAAAGCAAGATCGAAGACTAACTCCCAACCAACTCTCGAACAAGTTGTTCGGTCGTGGGCCTCTGTAAAATGTCTATTGATAATACTTTACATTAATAAAGTATGAGAGAAAGAATGTGATTGGGTCCCGAACTACCCAATTTAAGATCTGAGTCTATACTCATATTATAGAATGAATATGTTGATGATCTTTATCCAGCATCCATGGCTGAATGGTTAAAGCGCCCAACTCATAATTGGCGAACTCGCGGGTTCAATTCCTGCTGGATGCAGGGGAACTGCACATATTCATTCTTTATGGAATGGGAAAAAGTAGGAGGGATAACAACAAACATTTGAAGAATACCAAACCTTTCATTTTATTGAAAGGCTTGGTACTGTTCAGTTAAGCAATACACGATAACAATCCATCAGAGTATTATCCGCCTATTGAAATAGATTCAACAGCAGCTAGATCCAGAGGAAAGTTGTGAGCATTACGTTCGTGCATAACTTCCATACCTAGGTTAGCACGATTAATGATATCAGCCCAAGTGTTAATTACACGACCTTGACTGTCAACTACAGATTGGTTGAAATTGAATCCATTTAAGTTGAAAGCCATAGTGCTTATGCCTAGAGCGGTAAACCAGATACCTGCTACGGGCCAAGCAGCTAAGAAGAAATGTAAAGAACGGGAGTTGTTGAAACTAGCATATTGGAAGATCAATCGGCCAAAATAACCGTGAGCAGCCACAATATTGTAGGTTTCTTCCTCCTGACCAAATTTGTAACCTACATTTGCGGACTGATTCTCAGTAGTTTCCCTGATCAAACTGGAAGTTACCAAAGAACCATGCATAGCACTGAATAGAGAGCCGCCGAATACGCCAGCTACACCCAACATGTGGAATGGATGCATAAGGATATTGTGCTCAGCCTGGAATACAATCATGAAATTGAAAGTACCAGAGATTCCTAGAGGCATACCGTCAGAGAAGCTTCCTTGACCAATAGGGTAGATCAAGAAAACGGCAGTAGCAGCTGCAACAGGAGCTGAGTATGCAACAGCAATCCAAGGACGCATACCTAGACGGAAGCTAAGCTCCCACTCACGACCCATATAGCAAGCTACACCAAGTAGGAAGTGTAGAACGATTAGCTCGTAAGGACCCCCGTTGTATAGCCATTCATCGACGGAAGCTGCTTCCCAAATGGGATAGAAGTGCAAACCGATAGCTGCAGAGGTAGGAATAATGGCACCAGAGATAATATTGTTTCCATAAAGAAGAGAACCGGAGACAGGCTCACGAATACCATCAATATCTACCGGAGGAGCTGCGATGAAAGCAATAATGAATACAGAGGTTGCGGTCAATAGGGTAGGGATCATCAAGACACCGAACCATCCAATGTAAAGACGGTTTTCAGTGCTAGTAATCCAGTCGCAGAAGCGACCCCATAAATTTGCGCTTTCGCGTCTTTCTATAATTGCGGTCATGGTCAGAACTTCGTTTATAAAATCATCAGAGGCTCCCAAGCATAAGGCTTGTTATTTGACAGTATAATATGATCCATGTATCAATGTCAACCAATATCCGGGATGGAATTTCAATATCTATCCCAACGGGATAGATACTGATCTATACTATATTGATAGAATATAGATGTATTTTAGATAGACTCTATACTTTTTTGCATATATTCCACACTCTATAGATCTATCTGTGGTTAGATACTCCATCAAATTCTTTATTTCTGGTTCCAGGAATGGGAGATCCGTTGTAATGAGAACGGATAGGATTGAATCAGTGAAGAGAAAATTTTTTTGTTCGCTACAACGAAGTGCAAAGCGATTCTGGAACCGAATTATGAATAAATTGATATGAGTGGGATATCAATTCTTCATCACCTTTCCGGAGAACCCATAGTGCAATAGTTCGTTCCCTGTGAATAGGAACGAATATGAAAAGGAACTTGATTGGATCCAGAACCAGAATAAGTGGACAGAGGTACCTATCGGAATTGGATCAATTTTATCCGGGTTGCCCGGGACTCGAACCCGGAGCTCGTCGGATGGAGTGGATGATCTGCTCCTTCAGTATCAGTAAGAGCGAGAAATCTCTCCCCAAACCGTGCTTGCAATTCTCATCGCACACGGCTTTCCCCATGTAATGTATCTATTTCCTAATCATTTTAGTTCTCGGATGGAAAAATAAAAATGATTCTGAATCGAGGCAATGACTCAAAGAGCATTTCATTGGTCAAATAAGTTTTCTATTTTCAGATCCTGTATCTTTTGCCAGGAATTGGCTAGGGGATTTATCTGGGGAATATCTGAATGCCAAATTCGTTCTCTCTGTGAGCGGGCCGCCGCCTTTGATGAAAAGGGCGGAGAATCGAATTCTCGTTCTTTTGAAAACGATTTTTTAAAGAGTTCTGGACCTAATTCCTTCCGAACTACACGTATCGTACTTTTATGTTTACAGGCTAAAGTTTTAGCACATGATAATGAAAGTATATACTTAATACGATATAAACCATCTCGACCAAAGGATCCACTGTAATAATGAAAAAGATTTCTCCAAATTCGATCGAATCGATCGAGGATATCATCATCTGTTAGACTGGTCCAAGACAATTTACTAATTGGCCGCCCTGATATGTCACAGAATTTTTCTCTAGCCAATAATCCAATTATTGGTACAATCGGAACTATTGGATCAAATTCACCGGTAATAAGATCGGCAATAAATAACTCATCTAGCATTTTGGTCCTGACCAAAAGAGGTTTCATCCGAATCCTCAGAAAATAGCCTAGAGAAGAAGAACAATTCTTGGATAATTGATGAGAACATACCCTATATGGTTCGGACCAAAGATGGAAATAACATTGCCGAAAAATTGGAAGATGATATCTACATTTTTTCACTAGGAGATGAGTACCCTTTATAGCTATAATAGATCTTTCTCCATATCTAAAATAGTGAATGTTAGGATCCTTCAACGACCAGATCCTTTTCAGTGAATTTCGACGAGAAAATATGATAATATGTTTGATCTTTCGATCAAAATGAGTTCGCTCAGGGAAAGATCCATGAGACAACGATCGTAAATGAGAGGATCGTTTAAGAAGGGGAACTAAAATGGATTCGCATTCATAGACATAATGATTCCACAGGAATAGGAAAAATCTCGTATTCACTCTTGGGGCGACAATAATCGATCTTTGTAAATTCTCTGGACTATTTCGATATTCATAGAGAACAGATCGTAATGGGTGCAAGGAGGGAGCATCTCGGATCCAGCGACGAAAGGTTCGAACCAAAATTTCTGGATGAATAGAATAGGGTATTCGTGTATCTGATATATAATTTGAATGCGGGAATTTATCTTCCAAGAAGGGAAATATTGAATGGATCGACCGGAAACTCTTCCATTCATTTATCCCTTCCACAGAATATTTTGACCGTATAGAGAACGGAACTTCCAGGACCAATGTAAGTCCTTCTAGTACCGATTCATAATAGGAACTCTTGTTGCGTTCAACTAATGGATTTGGATCACAATTCACGAATAAAACAATTGAATGATTCTGTTGACGTATTTGACCAATCAAACGTTTTACAGTTAGGAAACTGAATTGATCATTGGAACTTACATGTTCCATCGGTTCGGAGGAACTCGATCCATCCAAATAATGATCATGATAAATTGCGTAAAGATCTTCCTGAAAAAAGAGTGGATATAAAAAGCATTGTTGCCAAGAGCTATCTTCCTTTCCGTTTCTATGGAACTCATCCATTTTCAAACCTCAGCTATGGCTCTCGTTCATGAGAATAACCTCTTAATTTCTGAGATAATACATGGTGCGATCTAGTCGGGACAAGATAGGAAAAAAGAGATATATCCGTATATCCAGATTCTATCTTCTATTCAGCAGATTTACTACCCAAGGATCTCATTCGTCAGGAGGAAGAATGAAAATCTTTTATTCTGGCAACCGATCGCTCTCCTGACTCATGGAATAAATCAACCTGGTCAGTACACTATTTATCTTACACATCTGTACTCGAGTACTTAGGACTCATTGTGAGTGTATAAATCCCTGATCTACTCAGGAAAAACCTCCCGATATCGGGTACTAAAATGCTCTTAACTTCTGATCAGTAAAGGGAATTCCTCGCTCGTTAAATTGGAACGAGGAACAGAAGCTCGTTCCTCTGGGTCTACTTATGATTCAAGTCATATAGCTTTCTCCATTTACTCATTTGACTTAACCGCGAATTGATTCGATCCTATTCACAATTATCACATTTGATCCGAAAGGATGAGCATATTATACATCCATCTAGGTATATAATAGACATTTCCCACCCATTTGATTCCTTAAATCAGATCCGGTCCTGATCGAATACAATCAGGTATCCTAAAAATAATATCAGGTATCATAAAGATCATATGTTGGAACGACATGCTGTTTTTTCCATTCATTATACTTCGAGGATCAGTCGTAGTCTTCCGAACTTTACCGATGGTATCGACGAGTTTTCTACTTCATTCAAATGTGTAAAAGACCTTAGTCGCACTTAAAAGCCGAGTACTCTACCATTGAGTTAGCAACCCATATTGCAAATAGATATTGAGGATATATACGATCGAAGTGGAATGCGAGGTTACTCAATATGAACCGGTAAATTGAATCTTACCGATCGTTGTTGTTAAATGACGAACGGGAGGGATCAAAAACCTATGTGAATGACCAAATAATTAACTTGTCAGTTCATATATGGACATGTAGAATTTCGATCCACCATTCCAGAATAAAGTATTCTAGGTTATGAATAAATGATCCGTCGACAGAATTATCATGATTGGATAGAATCACTGATAAATGATGAACCTAAGATATCTATTTCTATTGTGAATGGACGAATTATATCGACACAATACACTATTGTCAATCCAGAATAAGAGATAAATTAATTGTTGGATTGGCACTGTATTGGGACGATATGTTAGACGCATCGAGAGAAAATACTAGGCTTATTTGTAACAGCCTCGGTAGAACGATTCAAATATTCGTCATCTTTGTATGGAATCACGTGGAAACGAGAGTGACTTGGAGAGTATATAATAAAATAAGAATAATGTTGAGCCAAGGGAAGGGCATTTGATCCAAATATGAAATGTTGGATGTCATAATTCACATCCACGAAACCGATTAAGACGATGTTTTTAAGATCCCTCCCTGATCTCGAATCATGATCGAGACGTGATTATGAATAGTCATTAACTCAATTGATATGATAGGAATAGGTATCGAATTGGATCCACTTTTTTTGTATAGAATACACTCAATGTAATCAATTAATTTATATTTATTAGGTACTTAACTTAATGCTTCTTTAGCTGCGTGCATTACCTCAACAGTAATGTTCAAGATGCCCTTTCGTCGTGCAAATTTTTCTGTATTTCTCTCTACTTCGTCCCTGACAAAACGGGGGATTTTATTCAATTCTAGTCGACTTTCAGGATTCCAAATTAGACTCATATCCGTGGATAATGATTTAGTCATTATTTCCTTCGTATCATGACCACAAAAAATCTCTAGAAGATGATCCTCCATACCCAGAGCGAATGAGTTATAAACTGGATCAGCTATTTGATTAGTACCTTCGTAACCCAGGAAGGGTCGATATCCCAAGGAAAAATTTTGGATATGAGCTGGTGCGGAAATAACTCCACAGGGAATCTCAAGACGTTTACCGATATGACGTTCCATTTGAGTACCAAATATTGCAGAGGGTTCCACGCGAGCGATAATATCTCCTACTTCAGCATGATCATCTGTGATGATTATCTCATCACAAAAATCTTTAATTTGCTCTTTGAACCATTCTGCATCATGTTTACAATAAGTACCTGTACAACTCACACGAATTCCCATCTCTCTAGCAAGTATCTTAGTGATTGAAGCAGCATGAGTTGCATCACCAAAAACGACTGTTTCTTTCCCCGTAAAATTCTGACAATCGATAGATCTTGAGAACCAAGCAGCTTGGGAAACGAATCGAGTTTGTCCATCTATATAGGATTCGTAATCAACCCTTTTGCTTGATAAAATAGGAGCCGCCAAGGTATCAAGATATTTCTTTATCTGTCGGATGCACGCAGCCATATCTACAGCTCCCATAGGAGTTGTAGATACATAAGGCATTCCAAATTCTTTATTCAAATACATCGCTGTCATTAAGCCCACTTCACGATAAGGAATTAAATTGAACCGAGCTTTTGGTAAATTTTTTGGATCCTCTACAGATCCTCCTTCAGGAATTATTTGATTAATTCTGATGTCCAGATCTTTTAATAAACGTCTCAACTCACGACAATCGTGTCGATTATGAAAGCCCAGAGTAAGAATCCCAATTATATTTACAGAAGGTGCATCTGTTACAAATTGATCCAATGTTTCTTGTCTATGGGATTTCTCCAAATAATATCGAACCACCTGTTCCAAAGTTCTATCCGCTGCCTGAATTTCATTCACTTGATAATGATCCACATCCGCAAAAATGACGTTGCAATCGGAGATTATGGATGCTCTATCCACAAAGTTTTTTAAATCCTCTTGCAAGATACTAGAGGTACATGTAGGTGTCAATATGATCAGATTGGGACCTTCCTCCTTATCTTTTCGAAGAATATTATCCACAACTCTTTTTTTAGATCCACGTGCTAGTACGTGACGATCTACTATACTAGCAGTTGCAGGAGTAAAATTTCTTTCCCGTTCTAACATAGAGCGCATTACATTAAAATAATCATCTCCTAGAGGAGCATGCATAATGGCATGGACATTTTTGAATGAACTAGCTACTCGTAGAGTTCCAATATGAGCAGGACCAGCATACATCCAATGGGCTAATTTCATAAATTGAACCTTATCTCAAATTGATCTGTATTCCCATCTTGCACCACAGAGATATCCCTTTATCCCTTCCCCATTGTAATCACATTCCCTTCTGATAAGTATGGTGAAATGATGATAAAAAGTAGAACGAAATTCCATTGGATTTACCCTTTACGAAAGAAGAAAGGGAAGAGGGAGGGAAGGGAAAACAGGAACCAATGAAATAAGTCTGGGACGGAAGGATTCGAACCTCCGAATAACAGGATCAAAACCTGCTGCCTTACCGCTTGGCCACGCCCCATTCCCATCCTATTTTTCTATTCATATGCTAATGAATACTTATATCAAATTTTTTGTCAACTCATTAGGATCCAAGATTCATTAGATCAGATCCCAATTGGCCAGATAATTTTGTGGATTTTGAAACAAAATAGGTTATTAATGGAATTGGACATAATAGGAGAAACATAAAAAGGGATAAGAATATCCATTCATTGATCAATCTCTATTAGATTGGGTAAAATATTGTATGTATGAAAGAATCATCCCTTCCAACCCCAAGTCCGGTCAAACTTGCCGAAGAGCTTCGATCAATTCCATTAATCAAAGACTTTTCTGGCTTTACCCCCCCCCTAATTTTTATTGGAGAAGAAAAATGCCAGTTATGCTCAATATTTGTCTAGATGATGCCTTTATTCATTCAAATAATCCCTTTTTTGGAAAATTACCTGAGGCTTATGCGATTTCCGATCCAATTGTCGATGTAATGCCAATTATTCCCGTTCTTTCTTTTCTCTTAGCCTTTGTTTGGCAAGCTGCTGTAAGTTTTCGATAAAAAGTATCCTCTTTTTTCCTTTTTCAAGTTTTTGGATCGCTGTCATTGATCCAATTTTTGTATCACTCTTTATATTTTTTGTGGCAGAAGTTCTATCCTTGCTCCGCCCGACGATACCAGATCCAGATACCTTATCTGCTCCCGGCTAAAAACTTTTTAACTCACCTTCGTCAATTCCTTCCGATCTCATCGCTCACTTTGGATTGGGCTATTTGGTCACGTATTGATACGAATTACATATTTTCATAAAGATTCGATAAATATCTGGTTGATTCAAACAAATAAGAAGGGAAGAAAGACCATTTGGAAAACAAAGGGATAAATTATCTCCTTCTTTCAAATTTATTTTCACACGTGATCCGGAAAAATAATTTCGTGATTTGTATGAATCATACTATTGCTTGGTATTCAAGTATCCATATATGGTACAAAGATTGATGATCTATTCTGTTGTACTTATAATCAGGATCCTGGAGATTACGTAATGCTTACTCTTAAGCTGTTCGTTTACGCAGTAGTGGTATTTTTCATTTCTCTTTTTATCTTTGGATTTCTATCGAACGATCCAGGACGTAATCCCGGACGTAAAGAATAGTGAAAAAAGTCTCTAGGTTAATTGGTCTTTTCCGTAGAAAGATTCGGAGTTTTCGTTTTCAGGATCAATAGTGACCGAACGGAGAGAGAGGGATTCGAACCCTCGGTACGGATTATCCGTACTACGGATTAGCAATCCGCCGCTTTAGTCCGCTCAGCCATCTCTCCAAGATGGAAGAGTTCATGTGTAACAAAATGAATGGTGGAGTGAAGGTGTATACCATAACATGTATGGATTGTATCGATAATGTAATGAATAGAGCAATTATTTAGAGAAAAAGAAATCTAGCGAATCATATTGTTCATTCCGTTCAAAATAATTTTTTCCCCCTTTTTTCTGACCTGGCTGGCCTGGCCACCGGCCAGGCCAAGAAAAGCAAAGAATCATTCATGCATCATATAGTGATTCAGCTAATTTGAAAGCCAAAAGAGTTATTGAAATAGAAGCAAAAAAAGCTAGAACAAATGCAATAGCTTCATAATTAACAAAATTAACAAATTCCAAATTTGACGTCATTTCTTCAATTTCCTCCTTAATTTTTTTTTTAATAAATTAGTTACATTGAATGCATCCATTTTTTTCTCTCCAGTATAAAATGAAAATACCTAGATATTTCAATATCTGAATGGGCTCTCTATTTATTTCTTTATGTATTATTATAAAAGATATCAGTTACTCAAGGCTATGTTCCTGATCGAAATTACACAGATGGGGAAGAAGAGAAAATGGAAGAAGGATTATATTTATCTTGGATTAAGAAAGAAAAGAATTGGTTTAATATCATCGCCATCTTTCAAAATAGAAGGGGTTTCCTTACAACCATTGATCTTCTTAGGTTTGCGATAGATTATATCCGGGAACATCTTCCTATTTGTTCAAATTTTCTACAGTTTGTAATGATATTTGAAGAATTCTGTTAAAAAGAATTGAATTATTTAGAATTCATTTTCGAAATATCTACCATATGGTCATTGACCGAGGTATGTCTATGATTAACTAATTGTTTAGCTCCGGGAATGGTGGGAGCCATACCCGATCGAGAAATAATATTATGCAAACGCATTTCAGGTAATTGCAATAGGACCTGACCCGTTGATCCCGCGGCTCTTCTAGCAATACATTCAGAATTGTTTTTAGGCATAACATAACTTGTCTCCATTCGCTTCGTATCAGCTCAGCCCGGAGTTTCCAGTATAGCTATCCCTACCCTCCTCTCATGTAAACCTACGAGCTACTAATATATGTTCTCAACTTGATATCTATAAATATAGATGGATCATGTGCATCCAATTTTTTGTTCATATACCGTAGTAGACTTACTCATTAATATATGATGGGGGGGCCCTTTTAACTCAGTGGTAGAGTAACGCCATGGTAAGGCGTAAGTCATCGGTTCAAGTCCGATAAAGGGCTCATGTTTCCTACGAAGAAAAAAAAAAGGTCTGGATGTCCGTCTTACACGCACGGTTAAGAGACAATCAAGTTATTTATTATATTATAATGCAGGTGATGGGACAAATATACAAATTTCGAGGCTCATCTATCAACGGAGATAGTGAACATTTTACAGTATTGAAAGAAGACGAATGAAACGTCTTGGTAGGCGTCAATCGATCCGTGGAACGTATCAAATCCTTCACGTATAAGTTCGTGATGAGTCCGGGCTCATTCCGATATAACATGATTTCGGACAGATCTATTGTCTAACCGAGTAAATATCTATTTGTAACGGGGCAGAAGGCAACTTCTTTTGGGTCGCAGTCCACATTATTTTTGAGCAAGGGATTCTAGTTTTGTCCCAACAGAGTTATGATCTTAGGTGGAGAAAGAGAACGAACCAAAGGTTCGCCTTTAGCTAGAATGGATCAACTCCAGAGAATTTTCCTTTCCAGGTATTTGGAATATCCGTAGTACTTCCCACTTCTATGGTTCAAGAATAGGTTTGATTTACCATAAATAACATATTGTAGAGAATCCTAGTTGATCAAGATCTTCGCCCCGATCTTTAGCAAAGGGATAGATACAGCCGGGATTTTCGATTGAACGGAAAAGGACTTCGTTCAACCCCAACGGAATGCGTTGCGTTTGGATGGAGCTAAAAGCCACATGTCCAATCGATACTTTGACTGGACTAGAAACTGCTTCAAACATATGATATTTTAGAGAACTCTCGAGTTTTTCGAAGAGCTAGCGATAAAAATGAACAAAAAAAGAAATGTGATACAATATAGAAAATATCGTGACAAATTACCCGCTTTTCCCTCGGTTCCGAACTAGATTATCTTACAATGGGAATTCTAACATTGTGCAAATCCAAGCAATATAGTATGGAATACCTTATAAATCCTCTATCTATATTTGTATGTAGAATCTAGAAGTGCCTAGAAAAAAAGAAAAGAAAAAACGCCTTGTTTCTTGTATGTTACAATTAGTTCCAGTTCTACGATCCGAACTCTTTGGATTGGACAGATTAGACAGATTGGATCGGACAGATACTTCCATAGATCCCCTTCTTATGGATTCCCTTGAGAATAAAAGGAAAGGAGGAAGTCATTCATCATACTAGCTAGGAATTCCCTACACCTGATTCATCAAATTACAATGATCGATCCTAATTACTTACTATTCGAACGAAGGCCAAGATCCAATAGGCTGGGATCAATCATTAGAACCTTGGATCTATCAGAAGTAGATTAGTAACCTCCAATAATGTAATGGATTATTATTGCATATCATCATGTCAGTCGTTACTTAACTTATTTTCTTTCCCCTCTTTTTTTATTAATGAAAAAAAGGGTTTATAGGTGCGATCATCTGGTATCGGATCAATCTCGATCGATGAGAAATAATTATCTGCCTGTCCTGTTCCAACGTTCCCATCCATCGATCTCGATAAGGACATGAGAATAGTTTATATGATCCGAAAGACTCTTCAAGGCCAAGTCATAGGGACTATGAGGGGATATATATATATATATAAATAAAGTAGTGTAACTTAGTGGAATGTATAGGGCTATACGGGCTCGAACCGTAGACCTTCTCGGTAGAACAGATCAAAGTTCTTATCATGCATTTTCTCGCAATTGGGCTCTTTCATTAACTGATGGAAAGATCGGTTAGTCTGCCATTCTCCTCTTTCCAGGAAGATACTAATATGGCTCCGTGTGCTCCAAATTATTACCCTTCGGAAGCAATTCCCAAAGTTATTCAAAAGGTTTCCTTGACGTAGGTCTGCCTTGCTCGGGCATAGATTGACTCAAATAGAGTCTCCTCTATCGCTCAAAAAGTGAAATATGACACTTCATACACCTAAAAGTTCATAGAGCGAAAAGAATCTATTTTGAGGTCCCCGTATTATACTCATTATGCCTGGCATTGAACGGAGCTGGGATTGACCATATCAATTAGATTCGTAATTCGAATCGGATCGAACTTCATCTTTGTCATGCTATTGTTCCCCAGAGAAACAAATTGATAGAGTAAGACTATTTCACATAGAATCTATTTCGTGGATCGGACGAATCGATAAACTCTCCCGAAAACCATTGGCGCACGTGTAAAACGAGGTGCTCTACCATGCTGAGCTATAGCCCTTCCTTGCCAGTCTTGGTGATACACTACTATACTAACCAGATGGATCACTTTCTGTCCAAGGTAGATATTTCATGATCCGATAACTATGATCTAATACGTCCCAATAAGTTCGATCTGCGCCAGAGAAACATTGTCTATACGTTTAATTCCATTTAGAATTGTTTTATAGAGTCCAACTCTACCTATGAGAATAAATGACCCACTTAACTCAGTGGTTAGAGTATCGCTTTCATACGGCGAGAGTCATTGGTTCAAATCCAATAGTAGGTAAACTTATTAGATACCATAGAAGAGTCGATGGCATCTAATAAGCTTTACTCCACTTTTTTGATCGAGACAGAACATTGAATCAATCCATTTTCAGATCAATCTCCAAAATTTTCATTAGAGACGGGGGGGCTAGCATTGATAGCCTCTAATCGTGTTCTAGCTCTTTTCAGAGCTACATCAGCCTCAATTGCTTGTCTTTTGCCTTCGGCTCGAGCTAAGTCAGCTTTAGCTATTCGAAAAGTTTCCTGGGCTTCTTTTAGATTGATTGTCAACATCTCTCTCTGCATTATTGACCAATACGGTTATTTTATCATTGTCTATCTTGGCGAAACCGCCCATCAAAGCCATAGTGGACCACCGTCCATTGAGACGTATTTTCATAACTCCTATATCCTACAGCTGCCACAAGTGAAGCATGATTGGGTAATACGCCAATTTGACCACTATTAGTAGATAGGATTATTTCTTTAACTTCTGAATCCCAAACGACTCCGATTAGGAGACAGTACACGAAGATTAGGGTCATTTTCAAAATTCACTTTAGTTAATAGCCTTCGCGGTAGCTTCATCAATGTTACCCACCAAATAAAAAGACTGTTCGGTAAGACCATCTAATTCTCCGGAAAGGATCATTTGAAACCCTCTAATTGTTTCCATTAGACCAACATATTTGCCCGGGAAACCTGTGAATACCTCTGCTACGAAAAAAGGGTTGTGATAGGAAACGTTCAATTTTTCTTGCTCTTGCTACGATTAAACGATCTTCCTCCGATAATTCATCCAGTCCAGAATAGCTATTAATGTCTTGAAGTTCCTTATAACGTTGTAAAGTTTGCTTAACCCCTTGTGCAATTTCGTAATGTTCTTTCACCTACGATCCAAGGTTGGAGCATAGTCGATGTTGAATCTAAGGATCCACTGCTGGATAGATACCCTTGGCAGCTAATCCTCTCGATGGTACGGTAGTAGCATCTGAATGTGCAAATGTCGTAGCAGGAGCAGGGTCGGTCAAGTCGTCAGCAGGTACATAAACTGCTTGAATCGAGGTTATGGATCCCCTTTTTGTGGAAGTAATTCTCTCTTGCAAAGAACCCATTTCCGTGGCAAGAGTTGGGCTGATAACCCACGGCGGAAGGCATTCTGCCTAATAGGGCGGATACCTCTGATCCCGCTTGGACCAAAGCGGAAGATGTTTATCAATAAATAATAATACGTCTTGCTCATTGACATCTCGGAAATATTCGGCCATGGTTAGAGCAGTTAAACCGACTCTCATACGAGCTCCTGTGTGGTTCATTCATCTGACCATAGACCAGAGCCACTTTTGATTCTGAGATGCTTTGTTCATTAATTACTCCCGATTCTTTCATTTCCATGTAAAGATCATTCCCTTCACGGGTACGTTCTCCTACTCCTCCAAATACAGTTACCCCCTCCATGAGCCTTAGCAATGTTGTTGATCAACTCCATAATGAGTACTGTTTTACCCACTCCAGCTCCTCCAAATAAACCGATTTTTCCCCCACGGCGGTAAGGAGCCAAAGATCTACTACTTAATGCCTGTTTCGAGATGGATAATTTTGTATCCAACTCTATAAAGGCGGGAGCAGATCTATGAATAGGAGATGTTATGCGAGCATCTACAGGACCCAAATTATCACAGGTTCTCCAAGAACATTGAAAATTCGTCCGAGAGTAGCTCCCAACAACTGGAACACTCAGAGGAGCTCCCGTGTCAATCACTCTCATTCCTCTCGTCAAACCATCTGTAGCACTCATAGCTACAGCTCTAACCTTATGATTTCCTAATAATTGTTGTACTTCACAAGTAACTGATTTCCTTACCGGTTAGTACCTTGACCCTTAACTGTCAATGGAATTGTAAATATTAGGCATATTACCTGGAGGAAAAGATACATCCAGTACTGGGCCAATGATTTGAGCGATACGTCCCACACTTTTTTCCACAAGTGCGGAAACCCCAAGAACAAGAGGATTGGTTCTCATACAAAAAAGGAAAAAAATTTCCTTGAATCTTGAATTTGATATATATCAATATTATTTTTCCAATATTATCAATAACAAAAAGGTTCCTTCCGTATCGGGTCGATCAGATCAGGTCAATAATGAATGGGAGTTACCACCCTGGGTAATACCCTACTTTATTGAAAAGTTTCAAATTAATATTTGGAATATTAAGTAGGTAGATAGATATGGATAAGGATCATGAGGAAGTCTTCGATTTCTCTATAACTAGAACCCATTTATCCATAACTAAAATTGAAAATACTTCAACATTATGTCCATATCATCTGTGAAATTTGAAACTTTAACCTTACGAATGACCTTTATCTCATTGGTCGTTATCTCTTCGTACGCACATTTGTTCCATATTCTATATGTATTGTCATATGGACAATTCGCACCATTATGGTTAAAGGTCAATTCGGTTCCTTAAATTCATTAATTAACTAGTTTAACAGCTTGAAAGGTGCTTGGGTCAATGAAGAACTTCAAGAGCAAAAATTGGGTTGCGTCATACATAAAGAACATTATACAATGAGAGTGTATCTAGTAGATCTTATTGTCCAATAACGGACGACTGTTTTGTAGGATATTTCTGTCAAAATCAATTAGATCTTATTGTCCAATAACGGACGACTGTTTTGTAGGATATTTCTGTCAAACAAAATCGATTGTTTACGTTCGATCCAATGTCGAGCAGACCTCGTCCTTGCGAGAAATAATTATTAATAAAGGAGGGACTTATGTCACCAAAAAACAGAGACTAAGCTAGTGTCCGGATTCAAAGCTGGTGTTAAAGATTACAGATTAACTTATTATACTCCTGAATATCAGACCAAAGATACGGATATCTTGGCAGCATTCCGAGTAACTCCTCAAACCTGGGGTGCCGCCCGAGGAAGCGGGAGCAGCAGTAGCTTGCTGAAATCTTCCACCGGTACATGGACCACTGTTTGGGACCGATGGACTTACTAGTCTTGATCGTTACAAGGGACGATGCTATGACATCGAGGCCGTTCCTGGAGAGGAGAGTCAATTTATTGCCTATGTAGCTTACCCCTTAGACCTTTTCGAAGAAGGTTCTGTTACTAACTTGTTCACTTCCATTGTAGGTAATGTATTTGGATTCAAGGCCCTAAGGGCTCTACGTTTGGAAGATTTGCGGATCCCCCCTGCTTATTCCAAAACTTTTCAAGGTCCACCTCATGGTATCCAAGTCGAAAGGGATAAATTGAACAAATATGGCCGTCCTTTATTGGGATGTACTATCAAACCAAAATTGGGTCTATCGGCTAAGAACTATGGTAGAGCAGTTTACGAATGTCTCCGTGGTGGACTTGATTTTACCAAGGATGATGAGAACGTAAATTCCCAACCATTCATGCGCTGGAGAGATCGTTTTGTCTTTTGTGCGGAAGCACTTTTATAAGGCTCAGGCTGAGACGGGTGAAATTAAGGGACATTTACTTGAATGCTACTGCAGGTACATGTGAAGAAATGATGAAAAGGGCAATATTTGCAAGAGAATTGGGAGTTCCTATCGTTATGCATGACTATCTGACGGGAGGTTTTACTGCAAATACTTCTTTGGCTCATTATTGCCGAGACAACGGCCTACTTCTTCACATTCACCGCGCGAATGCATGCAGTTATTGACAGACAAAGAAATCATGGCATGCATTTCCGTGTACTGGCTAAAGCATTGCGTATGTCCGGTGGAGATCATATTCACGCCGGTACTGTAGTAGGTAAACTTGAAGGGGAACGAGACGTCACTTTAGGGTTTGTTGATCTACTGCGTGATGATTTTATTGAAAAAGATCGAAGTCGTGGTATTTACTTCACTCAAGACTGGGTATCTATGCCAGGTGTTCTGCCCGTAGCTTCAGGAGGTATTCACGTTTGGCATATGCCTGCTCTGACCGAGATCTTTGGGGATGATTCCGTACTACAGTTTGGTGGGGAACTTTGGGGCACCCCTTGGGGAAAATGCGCCTGGTGCAGTAGCTAATCGGGTTGCTCTAGAAGCTTGTGTACAAGCTCGTAATGAAGGACGTGACTTGCTCGTGAAGGTAATGAAGTGATCCGTGAAGCTACTAAATGGAGTCCTGAACTAGCTGCTGCTTGTGAAGTATGGAAGGAGATCAAATTTGAATTTGATACGATTGATTACTTGTAATCCAGTGACTTTCGTTCTACCAATCGGACTCGGCCCAATCTTTTACCACTACCACAAAGATTAGGCCAAATCGTGAACGGAGATCTTGCGATTTCAGATATTAATATCTGGGATTTCTATATATCAATATCTATAATAGATATTGATATATAGAAATTTCCGAGGTCAAATATCTCAAACAGAGTGAGTCAATTCAAATTTTTTGGGGTAAAGCATTCGATAACGAATCCAATTCATCCCTTTCCATTGATCTTATGGATCATTCGATAGGGTTGGTAGCTCAGTGGATCAGAGCTCATGGTTCCGGACCATGAAGTCAAGGGTTCAAATCCCTTCTAGCCCAAAAGATTTTATATTTAGGATGAAAATTTCCTTTTCATCGCGGTATAGGAGAGAATCTTTCTTATAACAGAATAAAGGGGTTCTATCATAATCCCGGATCGATATTTCGGATTCCCTAATCAATAATGAATGGAGATGATTTATCAATGATTCATTCCACTATTCATTAATTATTTTAATCATTTTATTTATACGACTTCTCCTCATACAAAATAAGATAGGAAAAGTAACAATCTTTACCTTTATATGGAAAACTCTATGTCTATAAGGGAGTGGTTCGAAGACAGGCGTAAATAACTGGATTACTAAAAGATTCGGTCGAAGGGGATAGTAAGGACGTCAATGAGATGGATAAGAACAAGAATCTAAGTATTGATTACGTTAAAATTAATAGATTATGGGTTCAATGCGATAATTGCGAGAGGCTTGCTCTATATCAGATTCTTGAGAGAGAATAAAAGTATTTGTGAAGAATGTGGATATTATCTGCAAATGAATAGTTCAGATAGAATAGAACTTATAATTGATCGTGGCACTTGGCGTCCTATGGATGAAGACATGTACACTCTAGATGTTCTTCAATTTCATTCTGAGGATGAACCTTCTAATTCTGATCCTCTAATTCTGAGGATGACCTTATAAGGATCATATAACTTCCTGTCAAATAGAGACAGGTTTGACTGATGCCTATTCAAACAGGCATAGGTAAATTAAATGGTATTCCTATCGCACTCGGAGTTATGGATTTTAAGTTCATGGGAGGTAGTATGGGCTCTGTAGTAGGTGAGAAAATAACCCGTCTGATCGAGCGCGCTACCCGAGGAATCTCTTCCAGTCATTATGGTGTGTGCTTCCGGAGGAGCCACGCATGCAAGAAGGAAGTTTTAGTTTAATGCAAATGGCTAAAATAGCTTCTGCGTTATATATTCATCAGAAGGATAAAAAGTTGTTATATTTATCGATTCTGACGTCTCCGACAACCGGTGGAGTGACTGCTAGTTTTGGCATGTTGGGAGATATCATTATTGCCGAACCTAAAAGCGTACATTGCATTTGCAGGTAAAAGAGTAATCGAACAGACATTAGGTCAGAAAGTGATTGAAGATTTTCAGGTGACTGAGCATTTATTTGGTCATGGTTTATTTGATCTGATTGTTCCACGTAATCTCTTAAAAGGTGTTCTGAGTGAACTATTTAAGCTTTACGGTCTTCCTCGTGAAAAAAATGAACGTTGAGTTTTTTTCCTTATAAGGAAAAAAGATCAAATCGAGTTCCTTGTAACGGAAGTGACAGTGATATAGTTTCTTATCGCGGCGAAAGAAAGAATGATTTCTCTAAGAGAATTGCTTTTCACCCCCTTTTTACCAACAATTTATGATCCTCGATCCTATACTAACAATAAATATAGCCAATTTTTCCCGCTCTCCGAAATCAGAGAAATTTTGGTCAGGATTCTTTGTTCTTACCACTATTTTATTATATAGTATGAATAAGTGTTGTAATATATCTGTATATATATTGTAATAGATAAGATCCTCATTGTTGAACTCGGGATCTTATTCAAAAAACAATTTTGGATCCAACTTGAAATGCTTTTTCAGAATTTTTGGAAGAGATGGGGAAAAGAACAATATTTGCGTACATGTATTCTATGAAGAAGGACGAATAGGACCGCTCATTTGGTCCCATCACTTATTTGATCTTATAATAATTCCTTGTAATATTTATAAAAAATTTAATTGATTAAGTAAGGTACTCATTCTATGATAATTTCCTCACCTACCCTCTATTTTAGTTCCTTTAGTCGGCTTATTACTTCCGGCAATTACAATGGTTCTTTCTCATCTGTTATATTCAGAAAGACGAGATTTTATGAATTTTATAAAATCCGATGTAAGAAATGGGTTTGGATCTTTCAATTGCGGAACAAATAGGATATCCATATCTATTTCAGATGATATAAGATAGAACCCTTATAGACACAAAATAGGTATAAATATCCATATGTATTTCGACATATTCATATATGAATATGGATAGATTTTACCATTCTATTTTTATATATAGATAATTTGGATATCTATTCATATCCATATACATATTGGATATAGCCATGTTTCAATAGATAGGTATTGATCAATATGTTAATATTGTCGGTTATATTTTTTATATGGTATATATATCTATTCCCTGTAGATATTGATACTGCACTGATCCAGTGTTGTTTCTCAAATTGATAAATTAAGGAAGGACCTTTTTGAAATGGATGGTAAGAATGGACAAGAAGATATACTTGGCTGACTTTACGGAAATGTTATCTATGTATATGAGATAGCTAGTTTATAAGAGGTTTGGGAACCAAAGGATAAAAAAGTTGGCTATTCCCTCAACTTCAATAGGATGGAATTGAATACAATTTTTTATGAATCGTCGATCCAAATGGCTCTGGATAGAACCTATAACAAGGGTCTCGAAAAGGAAGTAATTTCTTTTGGGCTTGTATCCTCTTTCTGGGTTCACTAGGATTTTTCCCTGGTCGGTATTTCGAGTTATTTTGGTGAGAACCTGATACCCCTATTGTCATCTCAGCAAATACTCTTTTTTCCACAAGGAATTGTAATGTGTTTTCATGGTATTGCAGGTCTGTTCATTAGCTCTTATCTGTGGTGCACAATTTTGTTCAAATGTGGGTAGTGGCTATAATAAGTTTGATAAAGAAAAAGGAATTGTATTGTCTTTTTCGTTGGGGATTTCCCGGAATAAATCGTCGTATTTTCCCACGATTTCTTATGAAGGATATTCAGATGATCAAAACGGAAGTTCAAGAAGGTATTTCCCCTCGTCGTGTTCTTTATATGGAATAAAGGGCCGACAAGACATTCCTTTAACTCGTACTGGTGATAATTTGAACCTAAGGGAGATCGAACAGAAAGCTGCTGAATACAGCCCGTTTCTTGCGTGTATCCATTGAAGGGTTTGAAATGAACCGGGGGGTTCTTTATCCTCGACATACATTAAAATGTCGAGACATTTTAATATGGGATCAAATCAAGGAACATTAATTAATATCCAATCAGGAAATTTCAATATTGTATTTCATATAAATTGAAATAAATATTGAAATATTATTGTATGTAAATGGAACGATATAGGATCTTTATGAACAATATAAGATTTTTATTAAATAGTATAGGAAGAGGTAATATAGGAAGAGCAATAAGTTACGATAGAACTAAGCAATAAGTTACGATAGAACTAGTTGGTATTTGTCCGGGAAAAAGATCATGCAGTTAATTCCTACTAAATGATACTTATGGAATGAATCAGACCGAGATTCTTTTGGTAGTTCCCGAACACACCATATCATTTCCTATCCTAGGGAGGGCGAGCTTATAGAGCCAGTAGATGGATATGATGTATCAGAAAGAACAATTATTAGATATAGTGGTCCGGTTTCCCTAAAACTAGAATATTTTTTCCTTTCATCCCGATTCTTCATCACGATCCAAATTATTCTTATATGATTTCGTCGTTATCTCATTTTTCAAGAGCATTTGTCATCTTTGGAGATAACTGGGGAAAGATTTGTAAAAGATCCTTTGAATCCAGTTATCAGGATTCAAAGGATCTTGGCAATGAATAAGACTTATGTTACTTCAAGTGATTCTTCTAAAAAAGAGTAAGATAGAATGGAAAAAATGAATAGATAATTGGTCCAGATAGAGACGATCTGGAATGATCGGATATCTGGGAACGATCTCCTTATGCTCCGTCTCACTCATTTGGAGCGAACCTTTTACTTTTTCTCCGAGGATAATTTTTCTCGGGGTAAAACAATTACGCAATAGATCAATCTATGAGTCCCATACCTCATTCTATCACTCGTACTTTGTCTAGATTTCGGACAGAACTGACGGGTGAATCAGGTTCGTTAGCGATTCACGAATTGGAAGTGGCCAAATATAAAGCATTAGCTTCCCTACGATATCTCGCATGTTTAGTAGTACTGCCCTGGATAATTCCTATTTTATTACGGAAAGGTTTGGAGCCTTGGATCACAGATTGGTGGAATACTGGTCAATCTTATAAAATTTATGATTATCTCCAGGAAGAAAGTGCTCTGGAAAGATTTGAGAGAATAGAAGATCTATTCCTATTAGAAAAAATGTTGGAAGATTCTTTGGGAACATATTCACAAGATCTTCCTATAGAGCTTCACGAAGAAACGATCCAATTGGTTGAAATGTACAATGAAGATTGTATCCAGATAATCTCACATTTATTAACAAATCTAATAGGTTTTGTTCTTATAAGTGCTTATCTCATTCTGGGTAGGAATAAACTTGCCATTCTAAATTCTTGGATCCAAGAATTATTCTATAGTCTGAGCGATACAATGAAAGCTTTTGTCATCCTTTTAGTAACTGATCTATTTATTGGGTTTCATTCGCCCCATGGTTGGGAACTGATGATCGATTCGATCTCCGAAAATTATGGATTTGCTCATAACGAACAAATAATATCTGTTCTTGTTTCAACTTTTCCAGTCATCTTAGATACGATTCTTAAATATTGGATCTTCCGTCGTTTCAATCGTATATCTCCTTCACTTGTAGTAATTTATCATTCGATGAATGAATAAAGAATAGGGTTTTTTCTCCGACCGAAACAATTGAAACAGAATAATAAAGTGTTTTCTGTGTTCAGGAATTAGCTATTCCTCCCCCTCATTCTTCTCCTGGTGCGAGACTTCCGATTTCTTACTTTTAGGTTTGGTTCAATCAATATAGTAGCAGAATTTTTGACAGGTAACTATGATAGCTACCTACTCTCACCCGAAAAATGATTTGGAACCAATAACCATGCAAAATAGAAATACTTATGACTGGACGAAAAAGATGACTCGGTTAATTTCCGTCCTGGTCATGATACATATCATCACTCGGACATCCATTTCGAATGCATATCCCATTTTTGCACAGCAGGGTTATGAAAATCCCCGAGAAGCAACTGGACGTATTGTATGTGCCAATTGTCACTTGGCCAAAAAACCTGTAGATATTGAGGTTCCACAGTCCGTGCTTCCCAATACCGTATTTGAAGCAGTTGTTAAGATCCCCTATGATACGCAAATGAAACAAGTTCTTGCTAATGGTAAGAAAGGGGCTTTAAATGTAGGAGCTGTTCTAATTTTACCCGAGGGCTTTGAATTAGCCCCTCCGGATCGTATTTCTCCTGAGATTAGACAAAAGATGGGTAATCTTTATTTTCAGAACTATCGTCCCAATCAAAAAAACATTATTGTAATAGGTCCTGTTCCTGGTCAAAAATATAGTGAACTTGTGTTCCCCATCCTTTCACCAGATCCTGCTACTGATAAAGAAGCTCACTTCCTTAAATATCCCATATATTTGGGTGGTAATAGAGGAAGAGGACAAATTTATCCCGACGGGAGTAAGAGCAACAATACGGTCTACAGCGCTTCGGCAACAGGAAGAGTGAGCAAAATTTTACGTAAAGAAAAGGGTGGATATGAGATAACTATCGATAATACATCAGACGGTGGGCAAGTGGTTGACATTGTACCTCCGGGACCGGAACTTCTTGTTTCAGAAGGCGAATTGATCAAGGTCGATCAGCCATTAACGAATAACCCTAATGTGGGTGGATTCGGTCAAGGAGATGCAGAGATAGTACTTCAAGATCCATTACGTGTTCAAGGTCTTTTATTATTCTTAGCATCTGTCATTCTGGCACAGATATTTTTGGTCCTTAAGAAGAAACAATTTGAGAAAGTTCAATTGGCCGAGATGAATCTTTAGGTCCATAGATTTCCGAACATTAAGTTGACTGATTGAATCAAAAATTAATACCCCTTCGGAGATGGAGAGCCTTTTATCCTCCTTCTCCCTTATATTTTCTTGGAAAAATGTAAGATATATCTACATTTTTAATAAGGAGTGACTCAATAAGCACTGGAACAGATCAACTTGTCGAACGATCCTCATATGCTATATCGCGTACTAGATACATACCATTCCTTCCTTTCCTTGCCCCCCATGTTCAAAAGAAATGATCCGGAAAATAGAGATAGATCGCAGGAGGGAGAGATGAGGAAAATAACCAAGCAATCTTGGAGAAGATTCCTATTTTCTCTGATTCCATTCTTGATCCTATACCATTATTCTTCCTCGAAAAGATTTGAATAAATTATTCTCGTTGAGATAAGAGGAACTAATTGGGTGTCGATCCTGCCCTGTTCGTAAATTCCTTCGTAAATTGTCGATTATTTTGTACGTTATACTGAGCTTAAAATTCATAAAGAAGGAAGAGCAGACAAGTAAGGAAGGGGCAATATCACTCATTGAGTAAAACAACCCTATAAAACTTTTGGGTTCGTTCATTATGAGAGAAAATGAAAAAAGGTTTTTTTCCTCTTTTCTTTTTTAAGCCAAAATAAGAAAAGATTCTATTTGCACATTCAGATTCTCATAGTTCAGGTTTTTACAGAAACTTTGCATAATCTCCCATCAGAGAAATGAGCAAATTTTTAGTAATTAATATTCTCTGTTTCTCCGTTGTTCCTTCGACAGAGATTGAAATGGGATCGATCCAATTTTGATCATATAGTGGAAGAATAGGTTGGCTTATCACCTGACTGAAAGGCATTGAATGAAGTAAATGACAGAGTCATTGTATTTGTACGAATCTTCTCTTCTAATTAATATTAATATAGAAGAGAATCTCAAAAATAGATTTTGATAAGACCTTACCCTTCTCTGAAGGGTAAGGCCTTATCAATTTTTCACTTTCGCATGTATAGTATTCCCCATAGTAAGTGCATTTCCCCTACTATAGGGATGACCCTGATCCAGAATATGAACCATAGAAAAAGATACCCAGTAAACCAATCACAATAATACCAGTTACAGTAGCTATCAACCAAAGAGGGATCCTTCCAGTGGTTTCGGCCATTTCTCTTACTCCCTTTCACATTTTATTAAGTGGTCATGCTCGAGACATAAACAGTCATAGCATAGATAATTATGAGTATTGGATCTATTCGAATGGAGTGAGAATATTCTCATTGTTCCTAATTGAAAAAATAATTAGAGAATAGAACAGCAAGTACAAAAATGAGTAGCAACCCCCAGAAGAGGCTGGTACGATTCAATTCAACATTTTGTTTGTTCGGGTTTGATTGTGTCATATCTCCATACCTTTTTTTAGATAGAGTTTATCGTTGGATGAACTGCATTGCCGATATTGATCCCAAGAAAAAAACTGTCGGGACAGCTAGCCCGTGAATGGCCAACCATCTAACTGTAAAAATCGGAAAAGTTCTATCTGTAGTCATTAGTGCCTCCTAAAAAGATCTAGTAAATTCATCGAGTTGCTCTAACGGATCGAAACGGCCAGTTACTAATGGAACCTCTTGTCGGCTTTCTGTGAAATACTCATTCGGCCGGGGGCTCCCAAACACATCATAAGCCAAACCCGTGCTGACAAATAACCAACCTGCAATGAATAGAGAAGGTATGGTAATGCTATGGATAACCCAGTATCTAATACTAGTAATAATGTCAGCAAAGGAGCGTTCTCCCGTATTCCCAGCCATGCTCAGCTCCATATATTATTGTAAAGTCAGTCAAGGGGGAATTGATCCCATGAAAGATAGAGATCAGGAAATGGAAAACTACTGATATCTTCTCCAATCCTTGTTCGATTGTCAATGTTATACCAAGGGTATCTTTGAAGTCTACTGGACCAGTATAACTAGCCTTCTTCTGACACAGCAATAAAATTTTTATGAGTATCGAGAAGGAACGGGATAGAATTATTCTGTTCCTGCCAACAGTTATTCCATCTCTGTTTGGTCGACTGAATCCCAACAGAAATAAGAGAATATTGCATGTTCTGAGGTCCAGACGTAAGGAACCCTCTCAATCGATGTTGTAACAATTGCATAGACTATGGAAATTTTGATTGGAATTAGCTTCTACATACAGGTGGCTGTAGAACCGAAAAAGAGGATGAGTGCCGCTTGCAAAGGGTATTAATCACTGTCAATACAACTCATCCAGAATATGATACTTTTACCCCCTTCCTTTTTCATTCCGACATGAAATTATGTCCGTGTAGATGATCCCAGTAATTCAGATTGCACGGGGATCATTGGTGCTATGCAGATGTATGCTGCTCTTCCAATAGTATCCGGCGCAGGTGGAGTTATCCCACGGACTTATTATATAGTACCTTGTATTAACGAGTAGGTGTTACTCATTAGATAAAACCAAGTGTATAGTGCAATAGAACCTAGTCAATTTTATGTGAAATTACGAGTTACTCGGGTGGAATTCTTGTAATATCGGGCTCTACTAGCTCTAAGAATGAATATTGAAAAAATAGAATCCATCTAGAGGGTCGAATGATTGGATAAATAAGATCTAGAAATGAAAGGACAAACTGGATATTCATATTCTTACACCTAAATGTGAAATTCACAAAACTTTGAATATGTCTGTAGAAGAGGTTTTTTACGGTCCAGTCTCTGGACCGATAGCTATTGGTAAAGAAGAAAATGCCAGGTGATCCAATCGTACTGATTGAGAATTCATTCACCTTGTAAGAAGAAAGATTACGTTCGACAATTTGTGAAGGGGTTCGCGGGTGCTATTCATGAGTTGCTCGATGAATGTGGGAATTTCTAGGATAATGAAGAGATTTCTACCATAGATTTCTTCTCATCTATGTTCGTTCATACATATCCTATAGTAGATATAGGATCCTGAATTGGTACGAATTGGGACAATTGATCTTTTGTATTCTGATCTCAAGGTTACGAAAAGAAAAATTTAGGTAATTGTCTCATGAAGATATGTATAAACCATATTTCATTCAGTCCTTCCACGCCTACTATAACTATAATTAGTTATTTCGGTTTCTTATTGGCTTCTATCATTTTCACCCTAGTCCTATTCATTAGCTCGAGCAAGATACAACTTATTTGAAATGAAGGAAGGGGAAACCCTCTAAGTTCACTATTTGAATTTCAATAATTTCGTGGATTCTCTCTATATAAATTTCTGATCATTGAGATTCATAGCAAATTCAGGGTACTATCCAGGATAGCTATTATCCCTACTTATTCCGTTGAATCGAAATGATTGAGGCTTTGCCATCCGGAATTGTGTTAGGTCTAATTCCTATAACTTTGGCCGGATTATTCGTAACTGCATATTCACAATACCGACGTGGTGATCAATTGGATATTTGATCCGGGAATATCCTCCCATTTAATTGGCCTCCTACTTTTCCTGGGAGGTCAGATTCCATTGCTCGTTCCAGTTGGAATGAATTCTCCATAATTTAGAGGGTTGGATTTGATAGGAACAGAATCACGCTCTGTAGGATTTGAACCTACGGCATCAGGTTTTGGAGACCTACGTTCTACCGAACTGAACTAAGAGCGCTTTCTTGAACATCCGGAGATAAAGGGAAGGGAAAATACCTTTTGTTTATATTCTTAGAGTAAAACACTTTCGCATCTGATACGATTCAATTATTTGATGTTCCATTCGAATCGATATCAAATGATCTTTCGTTCCTCTCTCTTTCCATAGAAAAGAAGGGAAAGGTAGGGATGACAGGATTTGAACCTGCGACATTTTGTACCCAAAACAAACACGCTACCAAGCTGCGCTACATCCCTTCTAATCATTAGACAATGTTATTTTATGGAATTCAAAATCTGTTTCCCACATTTTTCCACCTTCATTTCTCTTCGGTCTAGTGAGTGAAAAGACTTTATAATGCATGTAGGGTCTATTATCTAGAAGATAACTATTAATTAGCAAAATTTGGTGCTGAAACATCTTTTTCCTGTTCTATAAATAGGACCACAGCCCGGATAACATTATACATATATTCATAGTTCCAAGTTTCCCTAGGATTTTAACTATTAATACGGTTTAATCACTTACGCATTATGATCGATAAGGAGAATTTACAATGCAAGATCTAAAGACCTATCTTTCCACAGCGCCTGTGTTAGCTATTTCATGGTTGATTTTTGTAGCCGGTCTATTGATAGAAATCAATCGTTTTTTTCCAGATGCTCTGACTTTGACTTTTCCCTCTTTTTAATTTTTGTCCTCCCCTTAAAGCCAAGGTCAAAAAGATTGTGCTGGATTTCTTTCTCCTACCTCTTGGATAAATTAGTTGATTCAACCCAAAATAGATCTAAAATTGGGGATGGAATGGGGGGGGGGTAGAATCAAAGTAGAAATAGAAATCCAAAGATTCTTTCCACATTCAATTTTGTAAGTACAACTGAAAACTCCTGATCAAGGATTTTTTTACTTTCAAATGTTTCATCGTGGGATCTCCGGCTATCAACTTCTATCCCTTTTTCCTCTTTATTTTTCAGATCGAAAAGCAAAGTAGACCCAATATCCAGAGTAAGTTTATGGCCAAGAGCGGAGATGTAAGAGTAACAATTACTTTGGAGTGCACTAGTTGTACCCAAGATAGTGTTTATAAAAGATTCCCGGGGATTTCTAGATATACGACTCGTAAAAATCGACGCAATACACCTATTCGATTGGAATCAAATAAATTTTGTCCCTATTGTTACAAGCATACCATTCACGGTACTACTCCTACCCAGGGATAGGAATAGATCACAGATATAAAAAGAAATGGTATTTAAACAAGATCTTTAATGGAACGAGATTTTGAAAGATTTGGAATAAATAGTATTAAAAAGGTTCATGAAACAAACTATGGATAAACCCAAGCGATCTTTTCGTAGACATTTGACACCAATTCGTAGACATTTGTCACCAATTGGGTCGGGAGATCGGATCGATTATAAAAATATGAGCCTAATTAGTCGATTTATTAGCGAGCAAGGAAAAATATTATCCGGTCGAGTGAATAGATTAACCTCAAAACAACAACGTCTAATGACTAACGCTATTAAACGAGCTCGTATTCTATCTTTGTTACCTTTTCTTTATAATGAAAACTAATTTCATAGAAATAAACCTACTCCTTAATAAAATCGGAGTTGGATATCTGTTTGATAAAGATACAGATCTTGAGTCTATTGTCGAAAAAGTCGATAGGATTTCATTCTTGGAAAAGAATTGGATTGAATTCTTTTCGTTTCGTTCATTTCCAATAAAATATTGAAAAATTTGAAAATGTTTCGACCTTCCCGGAGGGAATTCTCCGGGAGAAGCTGTTCTATCCATTCCATCTTTACCTATTTCTTTCATCTATACCTAACCTATTTCATCACACGATAAGTTCTTCAAGATGGTGGAAAAGCAATTACTATCTAATACAGCTATTTGTGCAAGTGTTTAACGATTTGGAAGCAACTGCCTCTTGTACAAATATTGGATTAATCTGTTATAAGAGACTCCATTGGCACGGGCTGCTGCATTGATCCGAGTAATCCACAAACGACGAAGATCTCTCTTGCGTTTACCTCTATCTCGGTGGGCGGAAACTAAGGCTCTAGCTTTCCGTTGGGTTAGCAGTTCGAAAAAGTTTCGAATGGGCCCCTCGAGAGCCTGATACAAATGCAAGAATCTTTTTCCGACGTTTTCGAGCTATATATCCACGTTTCACTCTGGTCATTGCAGTTTACTCTCATGAATCGCTAATCTTTTTCTCGGTTAGTCATTTGTTTGGTCCATTGAGAATAACACTGATTCTTCTTATTTAGAAAAGAAAAGTTCCAATGGCTTTTGCTACTGCAACCTTCCCAACCATAATTCCCTTTGGATAGGCATCTTCCAGGTAGGCAAGGGCTGGGACCTTGTACTGAGAATGAGAAAAAATCAATCATGGGTTTCATCGTTTCTATGGTTCTTTCTCCAACGGTAAGGTCCTCTCTATACGCCGGAGCCTCTTATTCATTTCCGAAATATGAGATGAGTATGTTATCGGTAACTTGTACAGTTTACCATCTCCAGCTCTACCCTTGAATCATCAAGTAATAAATACTCTCATTACAAGATCTATTCATACAGTAACGACGTGTAATTCTGGGGTTGGCCAGGTAGCTGACCCTGTTGTTCCGTTCTCGCAGCAATATGAGCATAAACTTTATGCTTTCTTCAATTTGCATGATTTCCCCGCTCAATGGATTGATGACCATTCGCTACCAATGAGGAATTGCTTTTCATCCCACATCAAGGTGATTGGATTTGCACCAATGGAAACCATAAATTTCATCCCCGGTAAGGTTAGATGATGGATCTGTACTTGGTTACAAGCGGGAAACTTCTTCTTTTATTCCGTTATAATAATTTCCCAGTCTGTTTCAGCTTCTGATCCAAACGAGTCGCACATACACCCTAGCACATACTCCTCCTACGCTGAGGACATCCTCGAAGAGCAGGGAGATTTTTTTCTATTCTCTATTGGCTGTCTTGCATTTCTAATAAGTTGTTGAATAGTGGGCATTCTGGCTGGATTGTATGCGGAATCGACTGGTTCGGATCGATCCTAACCATATCAGGTGATTATTAAATCAATCACTTTCCCTTTCCTTTTTTTTTTTTTTGAAAGGGAACAAAGAGATCAAATTACAGTTTACAGGTCATTTGAAAAATCAATTAAAAAGAAGATCTTCCGCTACGAGATCAACCTTCCGCTACGGCATACGGCATCAACATGCCATAAGCTTGGGCTTCTGTTGCTGACATAAAAACATCTCTTGTTCAGGTCCCGTTGAATGACCTCTCTCCGGGGGTGCCCGTTCTTTCTATATAACATTTTGTTATGTAATCGCGAAGCATCGTTACGTGTTTTCGATTCGTTATGAAAATCTGCGGCCGGTCCGTCATAATAGGTACTAGCAGGTTGGTGGATCATAACCCTAGCGTGAGGTAATGCTATAAAAAAAACGTATAGTAATTTCTCACCCCGATTAGGATGAAAGATCCCATTGAAGCAGCTACCCCCATGCATATTGTATGTACATCTGGTACTATTATTTGCATAACATCGAAAATACCTACTCCCGGTATTACTGATCCACCGGGACAGTTGAGAAATGAGAACATATCTTTATTTGCATCTTCTGCACTCAAATATACCATGAGACCCATGAGTTGATTTGCAATCTCGTGATTTATATCCTGAGCCAAAAAAAGTTAATCTCCTCTCTCGATAAAGTCGGTTGTATAAGTCGACCCAATTTGCATCTTCATCTCCAGGGGCTCGGAAAGGAACTTTTGGGACACCAACGGGCATTTGTTTTAATGGAAAGAAGTGAAGCACTATACTCTAATATGGGAACGTTAAAGTATATCAGTGTCAATACATGAACTCTTCCATCTCGGATGGATAGTATTCATAGGGGAGGTTTTTAACCTATCTGGAAATAGAGCTTTAGATTGATCAAAGATCCTTCAATTATTCGAGTTGATAATGTAACAAATCACACTTTTACCACTAAGCTATACCCGCCACGATCCAATGTGTAACATACGAATCGATCTTTTGTCCAACCAATAGGAAGTACTTTTTTCTATGTTTTTTTTTGTTTATTTTCTCAGTCAGGTTCCTATAACCCCACAGTCACTGCAACCCGTATGAATACATACGATATATAGAGACAGCACAATATCTGACAGTCTATAGTCTTGCAGCCTTTCACCCAACGCATACCAATGCTTAGAAAATTTTTTTGTCCTTTCATTTTATTATTATTTCTTATACATTAAATAATAATGAAATACAAAATTTTTTATTTCAAAAAGGAAGGAAACCAATAAGAATATTTTTCATAATTCTGGCCATACTATTGACAACTTCCAGGGAACTTTCATATCATAATGATTGGTAGCCCCTATCGTCTAGTGGACCAGGACATCTCTCTTTCAAGGAGGCAACGGGGGATTCGACTTCCCCTAGGGGTACCATGAAATAGGATATCCATTCGTTTGGTATCTTGACCTAAAGACTTTCAATTACTTTTCTTGTTCCTGGGGTCGATGCCCGAGTGGTTAATGGGGACGGACTGTAAATCCGTTGGCAATATGCCTACGCTGGTTCAAATCCAGCTCGGCCCAACCAATATCATCAATAGCCAATCTATCGGTTATGGTTATATTCATGCCAATCATGGATGAAAAGATAATTGGTTATTGAACCCCGATATCTATATCTATTCATATCATATAGATATGTGTCCAATTCCATATGAATTGATACTTTAAAGATGAAAGAGAAGGATAAGATATTTCATCGACCTAGCGCTCACGTTAATCTATAACGATCTATCTAGCACCTACCATAGAATAAATATGATCCAATAGTAGGTGAACTGTACTGTATTGGGATTGTAGTTCAATTGGTTAGAGTACCGACCCCTGTCAAGACGGAAGTTGCGGGTTCGAGCCCCGTCAGTCCCGATCCAATAAGTTATTCCATTCAGCTCTGAATCCCCGTAGAAGAGTGAAAAAGAGAATAGGGTTGAATAAATATACTAGAGATTTAGTATCTCTATCCATTAGATACATTAACCAGATCGATAATTCAGTTTGAAAAAAGACCCTTCTTTCGGGGATAAAATCTAATCATCATTGTGAATCTGCAATAAATATTCTTCCCTCCCCGAAGAATCAAATTTTTCTTATAAAAAAACGTGGGAAGATAAATTAGATTTTAGGGTTACACAGAGGTAGTCCTCCTAAGTCGGAATCCCACGGAGATCCCTATAGATAATTCCCAATGATTGAAAGTAGATCTTCCTTCTGTTCTTCTCCATGAATATTGATTTCATTCTAATACTTATTTTTCATGATCGATAGCCAGTGGATTTCTAGACACTCTATTGTATTTCCAAGAATGATCATGTCAGGATCTGGACAGACTAGTCCATTCTCCTCTCATTCCAGGGTCATGAGTGGGCTTCTGGATAAATTTGATATGGGATACTTCTATATCATCACCGGACCAGATAGGTTAAAGATTCCATTCTAAACCTTGGAAATCCAAGCGAAATACCTCTCATGTCTGACGAACGTCTTCTGGTAGTAGCAGAAGGTTCTTATTCGTACGAATCCTATTCTTTCAAAATGATACAGACATGTGTTGATCGGAATGTTTTCTGATACACGTTTCCTACGAGTCTTATCAAAAGTGATCATATTATGTTATACTATTTCCATCGAAGAATTCATTCAATCCGTTAGTTAGATTCCGTTACTCGAACCGATTTTCTCAATTACATTTATTTCATGGATCTTGAAAGATTCATCTCTATGGGATCAAATCTCGAGCGAGCTATTTTTTGAACGAAGTAAAGATCAGGAGATCATGGAAGTAAATAACCTTGGATTTATTGCTGTTGCACTGTTCCTTGCAGTTCCTACTGCTTTTTTACTTATCCTTTATGTTAAAACGGCCAGTGGAAGCAGTGAAAGCACTTGATTTTTATGAAAATGGAGTTGATTACTGATAACTAGATAGATTCAAATGATCCAGATCATTAGTATAAAATAGGTTATGGGATCTATTATATTACAACAATACAGGGTAGGGGCTGCTTTTTCATTTCTTTTGAGAAGAAAAAGAAGTAGTACGAAGGAAAAGTATCTAACCTTTTCTTTTGTACTACTTCTTCTACACACCCATATATAGATAAATATATCTTAATAGTAACTTGTCCATATATGGTAAATGTAGGATGAAGGACCTCGTACCATAAAAGAGCGGAGCTGATCACCTTCTTCATGCCCCTGGAAAATAGATCCAATGTAGACAGACTTTATTCTGAACGTACTTGCGGATTGTTTAAGATCAAAGTTTAACATTTTTTTCCGCGTGTACGAACATCGTTTTCTAGTAACATATTAGATATGGAACTTGAAATGGTATATAGAAAAAGCAAAGGGATCTATTACTTAGACTTATGTCCCGATATTTTTATGAGAACGGAATTCATATCGGATCCGATCAATTCGGAACCATCCGGTAAAACATGAGGGGACTATTTCTATTTCTACTAAGAGAGAGATCGTTCATTCAGTGGAAGAAACAATATTATCAACTCATTCTAGAAAAGAACTAATTTATTAAAACCTGTTAGAGAGAATCAGATTTGTCATAGGAAAAATGATAATGATAAGGGATTATGCACATCCCTTAACGGGATAAAGAGGAAATAATTCCATGGGAAAGAGTCTTTCAATTTGGAATGAAGACTAAATATTACTGGATCCTTATGGAACAGAAGAGATTCTCATGCATGATCTGGAAGGAACGCAATAATTGATTCTTAAGCATTACCATTATAGTCCACTTCTCCCCCATAACTACGAGTGAAAGGGAAAAGGTAAAAACTACCATTAAAGCAGCCCAAGTTATATCGACTATATCCATATTAGGTCATGTTCTCTAAAAAGAAATGATTTCATCATCGAGATGATAAGGGAACTATTAACGATAGTGCAAAGTTTAAGTTGAAATGGTCTACCTATTCTGAACGTTACGGACGTTTGAGCTGATATGAGAGTATAAAGAAATCCATTTGTTCATTGACCAACGAGTTGCTAATACTAACTCGAGGGTTGTACATTCACGACGGAGTCGGGATAAAATGCACGTAACTCACTATCTATATTGGTAATAATGTACCAATATGTCTCTAGAGGTTCTGTAATGGAAATACAGACTTTTCCTTCCATTTACTTACCTCAACAAGGCGACACCCGGATTCGAACTGGGGATGGAGGATTTGCAGTCCTCTGCCTTACCGCTTGGCTATGTCGCCGAGATATGGGAATGCCATGGACAGATTGAATCATTCGTCCGTCCTTTAAGTATAGTATGAGATGTATGCTAAAGTCAACCATAAAGTAAATGGATCTAATTTGTTCTCCGTCTTTCAATCTTACTATTTTCATTAGGAAATTTTCTAAGTGAGATTAACATTTAAGAATGGTTTGATTCATTCGTATCATAGCTCCATTTCACGTGGTTGGATGAAAAGTATCAAAGTACCTCTTTTCTTATCTTTTTTTTTTTTTTTTCTAATTGGAAGTATATCTGGATACGGGTAGAATCTCACGGGATATAGTGAACACTGAATATACATCCAAATCTTTTTTGTCGGATTGATCCATATAGATCAATCGGGAATAATTGAATAGACTTTTTCACGGATGGGAAACTTCCAATGCGATTAGATGAAAATGAGGGAGCGTTTACAATCCCCGAATTTGGTAAGATACAATTTGAAGGATTTTTGTCGTTTCATCGATCAGGGCTTGATGGAAGAACTTCATAATTTTCCGAAAATTGAGGATACAGATAAAGAAATTGAATTCAGGCTTTTTGGTAATGAATATGAATTAGCAGAACCTTTCATAAAAGAGAGAGATGCTGTATATCAGGTCCCTTACATATTACTCTGAATTATATGTACCAGCAAGATCGATTCGGAGGAATAGTAGGAAGATACAGAAACAAACTGTATTTCTCGGAAATATTCCTTTAATGAATTCCCATGGAACATTTGTAGTAAATGGAATTTACAGAATCGTGGTGAATCAAATATTAATAAGTCCCGGTATTTATTACCGTTTGGAATTAGACCATAATAGAATAAACTATATATATACTGGCACTCTGATTTCAGATTGGGGAAGAAGATCGAAATTAGAGATTGATGTGGGAGAAAGGATATGGGCTCGTGTAAGCAGAAAACGAAAAATATCTATTCCAGTTCTATTATCAGCTATGGGTTTAAATCTCGAAGAGATTCTGGACAATACTCGCTATCCCGAAAGATTTTTCTTTTTACTGAAGAAGAAGAAGGGGAAGTGGGATAGGGAGGAATATCTTTGGTCGAGGGAAAATGCCATTCTGAGTTTTATAAAAAACTCTACTGTGTAAGTGGCGATTTGGTATTTTCCGAGTCTCTATGTAAAGAATTGCAGGAAAAATTTTTCCGACAAAGATGTGAATTGGGAAAGATTGGTCGACGAAAATCCGAACCAAAAACTGAACCTTGATATACCCGAGAACGAGATTTTTTCATTACCACAAGATGTATTGGCTGCTGTGGATTACCTTATCGGAGTGAAATTTGGAATGGGTACACTCGATGATATAGATCACCTCAGAAATCGACGTATTCGTTCTGTAGCAGATTTATTACAGAATCAATTTAGATTAGCTCTAGGTCGTTTGGAAGATGCAGTTCGAAGAACTATACACAGAGCAACCAAGCGTAGATCAACTCCTCAGAACTTGGTAACTTCAACTCTATTAAAAAGCACTTTCAAGATTTTTTTGGTTCACATCCCTTATCCCAATTTTTGGATCAAACTAATCCATTGACGGAAATAGCTCATGGGCGAAAATTGAGCCATTTAGGCCCTGGGGGCTTAACAGGGCGAACTGCTAGTTTTCGGACACGGGATATTCATCCCAGTTATTATGGGCGTATTTGTCCAATCGATACGTCCGAAGGAATGAATGCTGGACTTGTTGCATCATTATCTATTCATGCAAAGATTGATCATTGCGGTTCTTTACAAAGTCCATTCTATAAGATCTCTGAGAGATCGAGAAGAAGAACTTATGGTTTATCTATTACCGGGAGAAGATGAGGATGAATACTATCGGATAGCTACGGGGAAATTATTTGGCGTTAAATCAAGGATTCAAGAAGAACAAATTACTCCAGCTCGATACCGACAAGAATTTATAGTTATTGCAATGGGAACAAATTCATTTCAGAAGTATTTTTCCTTTCCAATATTTTTTCCGTTGGAGTTTCCCTTATTCCTTTTCTCGAACATAATGATGCGAATCGCGCTCTAATGGGTTCTAATATGCAGCGTCAAGCAGTTCCACTTTTTCGACCCGAGAAGTGCATTGCCGGAACTGGGTTGGAAGGTCAAGCAGCTCTAGATTCAGGAAGTGTAGCTATAGCTACACAAGAGGGAAGGATTGAGTATATCGATGCTACAAATATTACTTCATCGGTTAATGGAGACACTGTACGAACAGAATTGGTTATATATCAACGTTCTAATACCAATACTTGTACGCATCAAAAACCTCAAGTTCGTCAAGGGGAATGTGTAAAAAAGGGACAAATTCTGGCGGACGGTGCGGCTACGGTAGGGGGAGAACTCTCTTTGGGAAAAAACGTTTTAGTAGCTTATATGCCATGGGAAGGATACAATTTTGAAGACGCAATACTCATTAGTGAACGTCTGGTATATGAAGATATTTATACCTCTTTCCATATCGTAAGATACAGGATTGAAATCTGTATGACAAGCCAGGGTCCTGAAAGAATCACTAGAGAAATACCTCATTTAGATGCTCATTCACTTCGTCATTTGGACGAAAATGGTCTTGTAATGCTAGGATCTTGGATAGAAACAGGTGATGTTTTGGTAGGTAAATTAACGCCTCAAACCACAGAAGAATCATTATGTGCCCCGGAAGGAAGATTATTACAAACCATATTTGGTATTGAGGTATCCACTGCGAGAGAAAATTGTCTCAGAGCACCTATAGGTGGAAGGGGTCGAGTTATTGATGTGAGATGGATCAATAGAGTAGATGATTCCGGTGATAATGCGGAAACAGTCCACGTATATATATCACAAAAACGTAAAATACAAGTGGGTGATAAAGTAGCTGGAAGGCATGGTAATAAAGGTATTATTTCAATAGTTTTGCCCAGACAAGATATGCCCTATTTGCAAAATGGAATACCAGTTGATATGGTATTGAATCCATTAGGGGTACCTTCACGAATGAATGTAGGACAGATCTTTGAATGTTTGCCCGGTTTAGCAGGAAACCTGATGAACAAACATTATAGAATAACACCTTTTGACGAAAGATACGAGCGAGAAGCTTCGAGAAAACTAGTGTTTCCTGAGCTTTATAAAGCTAGTGAGCAAACAGCTAATCCATGGGTATTCGAACCGGATCATCCTGGAAAACATAGATTAATCGATGGAAGAACAGGAGATGTTTTTGAACAACCTGTTACAATAGGAAAAGCTTATATGTCGAAATTGAGTCATCAAGTTGATGATAAAATACATGCACGTTCGAGTGGACCTTATGCACGGGTTACACAACAACCTCTTAGAGGAAAATCCAAACGAGGGGGGCAACGAGTAGGAGAAATGGAAGTTTGGGCTTTAGAAGGTTTTGGTGTTGCTTATATTTTACAAGAGATGCTTACTCTCAAATCTGACCATATTAGAACTCGTAATGAAGTACTTGGTGCCATTATAACTGGAGGGCCAATACCTAAACCTGACACTGCTCCAGAATCTTTCCGATTGCTCATTCGAGAATTACGATCTTTAGCTCTAGAATTGAATCATGCTATTATATCTGAGAAAGACTTTCAGATAGATAGGGAGGAAGTTTGATCAGAATGAATCGAGATCTTTTATGATTGACCGGAATAAACATCAACAACTTCGAATTGGATTAGCTTCTCCCGAACAGATTTGTGCTTGGTCCAAAAAAATTTTACCTAATGGCGAGATAGTTGGACAGGTGACTAAACCCTATACTCTACATTATGAAACTAATAAACCAGAAAGAGATGGATCGTTTTGTGAAAGAATCTTTGGACCTATCAAAAGTAGAGTTTGTGCTTGTGGAAATTCTCCAGGGATCGGAAATGAGAAGATAGACTCAACATTTTGCACACAATGTGGAGTTGAATTCGTTGATTCTCGAATTCGAAGATATCGAATGGGATACATTAAACTGGCATGTCCGGTGGTTCACGTATGGTATTTGAAACGCCTTCCCAGTTATATTGCGAATCTATTAGCTAAAACTCGGAAAGAATTAGAAGGCCCAGTATACTGCGATGTGTGACTTGATCACAAGTTCCGATCATACAGATCCGTAATAAGGAACTGTCATCCTATTCAATCTCATTGGGATGCCTTTAGCTCTGACATGTCCCTCCGGAGGAGTAGCATGAAGCTCAGAATTATAAGCATCTTGAAGAGATGTTGAGAAAGAGGAATTAGTCCAGGGTTTAGATATTCTGTATAAAATTGCTAATTGAACTTCGTGAAAACACTTCTTTCATATAATGGAATTCAAAAGTAATTCTCTTTCACTTGGGTTATCCCTGAATAGAGGTATTCCGGACCGAAGATATGGCTATAGGAGTCTATTCATCGCACATATGCTTCGATCGATAGTATTGTAACCATCGAAGTGAAGCAAGCAGGAACCTAAAGGATCAAATGGAACGAGATAAAGACAAGTAAATCCCTAATTGAAGATCTTTTCAAGAATAAATGGATTGTTCGGAAGGGAGGAGACTGCTCAATAATTCCATATCTACGTTGTAGAATCGTAAAGGAATACTCAATTTCACCTGGAACTTGAGCAGAGAGTAGCGGTCTTTCTTCAGAGCGAAAAAGAGTGCATTTTTTTCTATAGTTACTTGAGCCGGATGAGAGGAAACTTTCACGTCCGATCCTGAGGGGGGGAAATCTTAGAATAACCTATCCGAATCTTTTTCTTGCTAGGCCCATAGCTAACAAACCAACTTTATTGAGATCACGGGGTACATTCAATTATGAGATTCAATCCTGGAGAGATATTATTCCTCATTACCTCTCTGCTCGTCCTCATTACCTCTTTGCTCGAGGTTCTGGAACATTTAAAGAGAGAGAAATAGCTACTGGGGGAGATGCTATCAGGGAACAACTAACTGGTCTGGATCTGCAAATGATTATAGATCGTTCACATATGGAATGGAAGAACTTGGTGGAATTGAAATGGAATAGATTGGAGGAGGATCAAGAATTTACTGTGGATGGATGGGAGGATGAAACAATTCGAAGAAGAAAGGATTTTCTGGTTGGACGCATGAAATTGGCTAAACATTTTCTCCGAACAAATATAGAACCAAAATGGATGGTCTTATGCCTATTACCAGTTCTTCCTCCCGAACCGAGGCCAATCGTTCAATTAGGTGAAGGTGGACTTATTACCATCATCAGATCTAAATGAACTTTATCGAAGAGTTATCAATCGGAATAATGCTCTTACAAATTTATTAGCAAGAAGTGGATCTGAGTCATTTGTTATTTGTCAAAAAAAATTGATCCAGGAAGCCGTAGATGCACTTCTCGATAATGGCATCTGTGGACAACCAATGAGAGACAGTCATGATAGGCCTTATAAATCGTTCTCAGATGTGATCGAAGGCAAAGAGGGAAGATCTCGTGAAAATTTACTAGGGAAACGAGTTGATTATTCAGGTCGTTCCGTTATTGTGGTAGGTCCCTTTCTATCATTGTATCAATGTGGATTACCCTCAGAAATAGCAATAGAGCTTTTTCAAGCATTTGTAATTCGTAGTCTCATTGGACGACATATTGCTCCCAACCTAAGAGCTGCTAAAAGTATGATTCGAGATAAGGGACCCATTGTATGGGAAGTACTTCAAGAGGTTATGCAAGGACATCCCGTATTGTTGAATCGAGCACCTACCTTACACAGATTAGGAATACAAGCGTTTCAACCTATTTTAGTAGAAGGACGTGCCATTCGTTCACATCCATCGGTTTGTGGAGGATTTAATGCGGACTTTGACGGAGATCAGATGGCTGTCCATGTACCTTTATCTCTGGAAGCTAGAGCAGAAGCTCGTTTACTCATGTTTTCTGAGACAAATCTTTTGTCTCCAGCTATCGGAGATCCTATTTCTATACCGACTCAGGATATGCTTCTTGGACTTTATATATCAACGGTCGGAAATAATCAAGGTATTTATGGGAATAGGTACCATCCGTATCACTCGGAAAAGAAAAGGTTTTCCTGTAAGAAACCTTCCTTTTATAGTTATGATGATGTGCTCAGAGCTTATCGACAGAAACGAATTGACTTATACAGCCCCTTATGGCTCCGGTGGGGGGAAGTAGATTTACGTATCATTACCTCAGTAAACCAAGAAGCCCCTATCGAGGTTCAATACGAATCTTTGGGTACCTTACACGAAATCCATGAACATTTTCGAATAAGAAAAGGTAGAATGGGGGAAATTCTTAATATATACATTCGAACAACTGTTGGTCGTACTCGTTTCAATCGAGAAATGGAAGAAGCCATACAAGGTTTTGCCCGTTCTGAACACCCAAAGAAATCACTACCAGCTCTCAGGATCTAATGTAATTGATCTTATGATCTTTTCATTAGTGCAGATATAGAGATCGAGGAAGCCTTCGAATAACCGGCTTGAACCCATTGCTTAATCCTGCTCATGAAAATATGGAGATTTTTCCTTATGAAGGAACGAACTAGATTGCCCTTTGATAATTTGCCCTTTTATAATAAAGTGATGGATAAAACTGCCATTAAAAAGCTTATTAGCAGATTAATAGATCACTTCGGAATGACATATACATCACATATCTTGGATCAACTCAAGACTTCAGGTTTTCAACAAGCTACTGATACAGCTATTTCATTAGGAATTGATGATCTTTTAACAGCACCTTCCAAAGGATGGCTCGTCCAAGATGCGGAGCAACAAGGTTCTGTTTCGGAGAAACAGAATCATTATGGGAATGTACATGCAGTAGAAAAATTACGTCAATCGATCGAGATATGGTATGCTACAAGTGAATATTTGAGAAAAGAAATGAATCCGAATTTTAGCATGACTGATCCCTTAAATCCAGTACATGTTATGTCCTTCTCAGGAGCTAGGGGAAATACATCTCAGGTTCACCAATTAGTAGGTATGAGAGGATTAATGTCAGATCCTCAAGGACAAATCATTGATCTACCCATTCGAAGGAATTTACGCGAAGGGCTCTCTTTAACGGAATATATTATTTCCTGTTATGGGGCTCGTAAAGGAGTTGTGGATACTGCTGTACGAACAGCAGATGCTGGATACCTCACACGTAGACTCGTTGAAGTGGTTCAACACATCGTAGTACGTAGAACAGATTGTGGCACTATCCGAGGTATTTTCGTAAGTTCCATTCGAGGTCGAGAGAGGGACAGAAATGAAATTTTTGTACGAACACAAATACTGATTGGCCGTGTGCTAGCAGACGATGTATATATAAATAGGAGATGCATTGCCACGCGCAATCAGGATATTGGGGTTGGACTTGCCAATCAATTAATAAACCCTCGAACACAACCAATATATATACGAACCCCCTTTACTTGCAAGAGTATATCTCGGATTTGTCAATTATGTTATGGTCGGAGTACTACTCACAGTCACTTGATCGAATTGGGAGAAGCAGTAGGTATTATTGCAGGCCAATCCATTGGGGAACCAGGAACTCAACTAACACTAAGGACTTTTCATACCGGGGGGGTATTTACTGGTGATATTGCAGAACATGTACGAGCCCCTTTCAATGGAAAGATTGAATTCAATGAGAATTTGGTTTATCCTACACGTACATGCAATGGACATCCTGCTTATCTATGTCATAATAACTTATCCATCACTATTGATGGCCAGGATCAAGTACAGAACTTAACCATTCCACCACAAAGTTTGCTTTTGGTTCAGAATGATCAATATGTGGAATCGGAACAAATTATTGCCGAAGTTCGTGCTAGAACATCTTCCTTCAAGGAAAAAGTTCGCAAAAAATATATATTCTGACCTAGAAGGAGAAATGCACTGGAGTACCAATGTGTGTCATGCACCTGAATATGTACACGGTAATGTTCATCCTATACTCAGGACGGGTTATCTATGGATATTATCGGGAGGTATATACGGATCCAGTGTAGTACCCTTTCCATTTCATAAGCATCAGGATCAAGTAGATGTTCAACCTTTTGTTGCCAAACATCAATCACTTTCCGATTCTTACGTGGATCAAGTGGAACATAGATCAGGTTATTCAAACTGCTATGGGAAGGAAGAACAAATCTTCAGTTATTCAGAAACTGATCGGACCATATCCAACGAGCATCGAGACTCTATTTATGTCACCTTTTCCCCTAGGAATTACAATATTAAGGGGAAAAAGCAAATGAATCGATTCATCGTCCCATTGCAGTGTGATAAAGAATGGGGAAAAAGAATAATACCTTGTCCTGATGCGATTCTTAGAATACCAAAAAGTGGTATTCTACAGAGAAATTCCATTTTTGGATATTATAATGTAGAATATGGAATACCTGATGGGCCGGATATGGCAACACCCTTTTCCCTTCCCTTTTCCCTTGATTTATCGAGGGAAGGAGACAACTTGCAGATTCAAGTTAGCAATTCTATTTCGTACGAAGATAGTGAACGAATCCAAGTAATGAGTGACACAAGTATTCCATTGGTTCGAACTTGTCTAGGATTTGATTGGGAACAAATAGATTCTATAGAATCTGGGGCTTATGCCTCTCTTACTTCAGTAAAAACAAATAAGATCGTTAGCAATATGATTCAAATTAGCTTGATTAAATACCCCCCTTTTTCCATGGGGAGAAGGGACAATAAAGCAAGTTCAAATTTTATGTTCCATAACAAATTGGACTACACTAATCTTGTCTCTTCCAATGGGGAGAGTCCATTAATTAGTAAGCATCAAGGAACTATTTGTTCATTTTCTAATGGAGAAGAAGACAGTGGATCCTTTATGGTTCTGTCACCATCCGACTGTTTTCGAGTCGTTCTATTCAATGATTCAAAATGTAATGATATGGTAAATAAATCAAATAGAGAGGATCCTATGAGAAAAATCATTGAATTTTCGGGTCTCTTGGGTCATTTACATAGTATCACCAACCGTTTTCCATCCTCCCATTTTCTAACTTCTAAAAAAGTATTGTCAAAGAAACATTCCATTTTCCACAATTCTTTCAATACTTTCCAAGTACCTAAATACTATTTCATGGACGAAAATACGAAAATTTTTAATTTCGATCCGTGCAGGAACATCATTTCCAATTTCTTGGGTCCAAATTGGTACTCTTCCTCATCCGAATTCTGCAAAAAAACATTTCCAGTAGTTAGTCCTGGACAATTTATTCCTGAAAGTGTATGTATATCCGAGGATGAACCACTCCCCGAATCTGGTCAAATAATAGCAGTTGATGAGGAATCTTTAGTCATTAGATCAGCTAAACCCTATTTGGCTACTCGAAAAGCGACTGTTCATGGTCATTATGGAGAAATTCTTGACAAAGGAGATACATTGATAACATTGATATATGAAAGGTTCAAATCCAGTGATATAATTCAAGGTCTTCCTAAAGTTGAACAATTGTCAGAAGCCCGTTTAAATAATTCAATATCGATGAATCTGAAAGAAAGTTTTGAAAATTGGACCGGAGATATGACAAGATTTCTTGGAAGTCTTTGGGGGTTATTCATCAGTGCTAGGATAACTATGGAACAAAGTCAGATTCATTTGGTCAATCAGATTCAAAAAGTTTATCGATCCCAAGGGGTACGAATTTGTGATAAGCATATAGAGATTATTGTACGCCAAATGACATCGAAAGTATTAATTTCAGAAGATGGAACGGCTAATGTTTTTTCACCCGGGGAACTCATTGGATTATCACGAGCACAGAGAATGGATCGTGCTCTGGAAGAGGCAATCTACTATCAAACTATGTTATTGGGAATAACAAGGGCATCTCTGAATACTCAAAGTTTTATATCCGAAGCGAGTTTCCAGGAAACTGCTCGGGTCTTAGCTAAAGCTGCTCTACAAGGTCGTATCGATCGGTTGAAAGGCTTGAAGGAAAATGTTATTCTCGGGGGGATTATACCTGCCGGTACTGGACAGCATATCCGCCGTTCAGGGAAACGGAACGGAATGGATCCAATAATGGGGAATAGGAATCTATTTAGCAACAAAGTGAAAGATATTTTATTTCATCATGACAAAGTTTCTTTTTTTTCCATTCAAGAACATTCTCACAATATATTGAAACAGCCATTAAAATAGTCTTGATAAATAGTCTTGCTTGATAAAGAGATTTCTTATTACTTGATAAAGAGATTTCTTATTATGTTCATGAATATTCATTCTATAATATAATAGGAATAATATAAAATATTCTATGAATGAGAACGTTTATACCACGTACTATACAGACAGGCAATCTTTGAGATGTAATCGATTCCGTTGGAATAATTAGATATTACGGTCCATGTTATTTCGTTATTTTGGGGAGGAAAGCGAACGAGAATGAGCAAAAGATATTGGAACATTTATTTGGAAGAGATGATGGAAGCAAGAGTTCATTTAGGACATAAAACTAGGAAATGGAATCCTAAGATGGCACCTTACATTTTTACAGAGCGTAGAGATACTCATATTATAAATCTGGCTAAAACTGCTCGTTCTTTATCAGAAGCTTGTGATCTGGCGTTTGATATAGCAGGTAGGGGAAAACAATTCCTGATAGTCGGTACGAAATATCAAGCAGCTGATTTAGTAGCATCAGCTGCTACAGAAGCTCGATGTCATTATGTAAATAGAAAATGGCTTGGTGGTATGTTAACTAATTGGTCTACTACAGAGACGAGACCTCAGAAGTTCAAGGATTTAAAAAAAGAACAAGATACGGGACGATTCAATCGACCTCCAAAGAAAGAAGCAGCAATGCTCAAGAGACAATTGGACCAATTGCAGAAATATCTAGGTGGGATTAGATACATGACGAGCTTACCCGATATTGCGATAATTACCAATCAACAAGAAGAATCCATTGCTCTTGGGGAATGTAGAACTTTGGGTATTCCGACAATTTGCTTAGTTGATACAGATTGTGATCCAGATCTCGTAGATATCCCAATTCCAGCCAATGATGATGGTATAGCTTCAATCCAATTGATCCTGAACAGATCAACGTCAGCAATTTGCGAAGGAAGGTCATTAAGGTCATTATAGCTATATGAAAGGCTAATAGATAGTGAATTAGTAATAATAATAAAATAGAAAAAAGGGGGGAGGACCTGAAGATTTACTGAGTTGGCTGCTATTCCATCCAAGATATCGTAAGAGCAAATTTCATTTATTGGTTTGGTTTGCTGATCCAAATTGAAAAATATTCTTAATGGAATAACCATTTTATTATCTCGTGACATCAAAAATTCTGATGAGAGTGAAATAATGGAGGAATCCCTCATTCGACAAAAATCATTTCTTTTCTTCTTTAAGTTAATCTTTACAAGGGGGTAATATGGATATGGATATCGTACAATCTCCTATTAGCACACTGAATCATATCTACGAGATATCCGGTGTGGAGGTGGGTCAACATTTTTATTGGCAAATAGGGGGGTTTCAAGTTCATGCACAGGTACTTATAACTTCTTGGGTTGTAATTGCTGTCTTATCAGGTTCAGCTACCATAGCTGTTCGAGATCCACAAACCATTCCTACCGGTGGACAAAATTTTGTCGAATATATTCTCGAATTTCTTCGGGACTTGGCCAGAACTCAGATTGGAGAGGAAGAATATGGTCCCTGGGTTTCTTTTATTGGAACTATGTTTCTATTTATCTTTGTTTCTAACTGGTCAGGTGCTCTTCTTCCTTGGGGAATTATAAAATTACCTCATGGGGAGTTAGCCGCACCTACAAATGATATTAATACTACGGTTGCTCTAGCTTCGCTTACGTCAGTAGCATATTTCTATGCAGGTCTTGCAAAGAAGGGGTTAGGTTATTTTGGTAAATATATTCAGCCAACCCCAATACTTTTACCAATTAACATCTTAGAGGATTTTACAAAACCTTTATCACTTAGTTTTCGACTTTCTGGAAATATATTAGCCGACGAATTGGTAGTTGCTGTTCCTGTTTCTCTGGTACCTTTAGTAGTTCCTATACCTGTAATGTTCCTGGGATTATTTACTAGCGGTATTCAAGCTCTGATCTTTGCAACTCTAGCCGCAGCTTATATAGGTGAATCCATGGAGGGTCATCATTAAATCACTAAATAACTGTCTGATCAGACAGAATATTTTCTAAGTATCGTACCAACTCATGACTTGATATTATGGTAGAAGCAAATCGGAATTCTTAGTAACAAGAGCTTGGTAAGAAGATTTAGCATCAGTTAACTATTAATTCCGTCCATTAGATCTCCAGATAGAGCGGATCAGATTGGTTCATTTGTATAGAGATATGAAAAAAAAAAGGATCGAACAGGTTCACTAATCGGATAAAGAATGTACCCCGGCATAGAACGATTCAATTTTTGTTCCTAGTAAGGGGAGGATTTTTTCACATTTTTACTTTGTATATAGTTCGTTTTATATATTAATCCATTTATATTTATTATAAGCCTTATAGATTATATGGATTAATATATAATCTATAGATGTTATATATAATTACTTATAGGCTCTTACGCAGTCTATTCTCTTTCCGTGATAAGAATTAATATGTCTAATAAAAAGGAATCTGTATTTTCAATATTATGAATAAGAAATATTTTCATGATGAAATATTTTCATAGGGAATAATAGGTTTCCCTATTCGTTTATATTATCACTTTGAGATCATCAATAAATCTTTTGGGTTCTTAGTTGTTCGGAAGAAATCGTTCCATAATTGAACCATTGGTGAACACTCAACAGATGAAACTGTCGTATTATCAACTATTTCCCAACCTTAGTAAGAGGAGATTACCATGGATCCCTTAATTTCTGCTGCTTCCGTTATTGCTGCTGGATTATCTGTAGGGCTTGCTTCCATTGGACCCGGTGTTGGTCAGGGCACTGCTGCGGGCCAAGCTGTAGAAGGTATTGCGAGACAACCAGAAGCGGAAGGTAAAATACGAGGTACCTTACTGCTAAGTTTAGCTTTTATGGAAGCTTTAACTATTTATGGATTAGTTGTGGCCCTAGCACTTCTATTTGCAAATCCCTTTGTTTGATTCTGAAAACAAAGATCCCTACACCTCGTCATTACATTAGTATTTCTCCAATAATTTCCTTGTTCAGCTGCTCTTTTAGGGGATAGGCTGATCCGAATAATTAGCAAATGAATTATTGTCTTTCTTCCTATACCTATACTTCGGTCAGAAAGATTCATGACGCGTGCGGCAGGGAAGGGAGTGGATAGGAAAAGCAAATTTTTTTTATCCTTATATAAGACCTGGGACTAAGTATCCCAAATATTATTATCCAGAACTAGATAGGATCAAATAAGAAAAGAACAAAATTCTGTAGAACATATCCTTATCTATAAGGGGAGAGCGTATGAAAAATGTAATTGATCCTTTCATTTCCTTGAGTTATTGGCCTTCCGCTGGGGGTTTCGGGTTAAATACCAATATTTTAGAAACAAATATAATAAATCTAAGTGTGGTGCTTAGTGTACTGATCTATTTTGGAAAGGGAGTGTGTGCGAGTTGTATATTCGAATAATATGGCTGGGCCCAACCAGCTGCACTTTGGAGATAGAAAAGTGCATGATCTCAACGAATTACTTCCGAACGGGGAATAGCGAAGAACTATAGCATTTCGTAATTGATTGGGAAATGAACTCTTAGTTCATACCAACCAATGAGGGAGGACCATTAGAATGGTTAAAGCTGAACTGCTTGAAGTCTAAGCACAACTAACTGGGTACTCTTTCCACCGCTGTGTCAAGATGAGATGGATTAAAAGGCATAGTTGGAGATTGATCCGATATATAACATTCATATCAATGGAATAATTTTATCTATTTACTGAAAAATAGTCCCAATCTCCCATCCAATTTTAGTTCCAATGCTGAATTGACGACCTACACAGAAGGGAATTTATTCGATAGAACAAAAAGGAGAAGGCACAAATTAATTGATTGAACGGAACGTATTGATTCAAATTTCATGGGGGAAGAAGAGGAGAGAAAAGGGGAAACGAGAAAAGAAAAAAAAAACTTTATTGATAATTGCAAATCCCTTTTGCTGGAAGAGCCCTTCGTAGATCTCGGTCTTTTATAGATTCATTCTAATCTTCCGTAAACGGAACGGAAAGGGCAGGCTTGGTGTTGATGAAGGAAGGGAACGTATATGTTCCTGGGGAATAAACAAAGAACTGAGCAGGAGAGCCGAATGAATCGAAAGATTCGTGTTCGGTTTGGGAAGAGATTATGAATTCGTGAAGTGAATAGATAATCTACTTTCATTAAGTAATCTATTAGATAACCGTAAACAGAAAATATTGAATACTATTCAGAATTCGGAAGAACTATGTAAAGGAGCTATTGATCAGCTCGAGAAAGCTCGGGCTCGCTTAAGGGAAGTGGAAATGATAGCGGATGAAATCCGGGTAAATGGAGACTCCCAGATAGAACGAGAGAAAGAGGATCTAATCAATGCTGCTTCTGAGAATTTGGAACAATTAGAGGATCCCAAGAATGAGACGGTTTACTCCGAACAGCAAAGAGTAATTGACCAGATCCGACAACAAGTTTCTCGCCAAGCTTTACGAAGAGCTATAGGAACTTTGAATAGTCGTTTGAATACTGAGTTACATTTCCGTACGATCGATCACAATATTGGCCTGCTTAGAGCCATGATGAACACAAATGATTAGTGGTTATAGGTCTTATTTATCAACAGATAATTAATGAGTGCTAATGGGAAATATTCGACTCGACGAAATTAGTAGTATTATACGTAAACAGATCGAACAATATAATAACGAAGTAAGAGTTGGTAATCTTGGCACCGTACTTCAAGTAGGAGATGGCATTGCTCGTATTTATGGTCTTGATGAAGTAATGGCAGGGGAATTATTGGAATTTGGAGATGGTACAATAGGCATTGCCCTAAATTTGGGATCGGATAATGTTGGAGCTGTATTAATGGGCGATGGCTTGACGATACAAGAAGGCAGTTCCGTGAGAGCAACGGGAAAAATTGCTCAGGTACCAGTAAGTGATGCGTATTTGGGTCGTGTTGTAAATGCTCTAGCCCAACCCATTGATGGCAAGGGTCAAATTTCAGCTTCCGAATTTCGACTGATTGAATCTCCCGCTCCAGGTATTATATCAAGACGTTCCGTATATGAACCCCTTCAAACGGGGCTTATTGCTATTGATTCTATGATTCCTATAGGACGTGGTCAGCGAGAATTAATTATTGGGGACAGACAGACCGGTAAGACAGCAGTAGCTACAGATACTATTCTTAATCAAAAGGGTCAAAATGTAATCTGTGTCTATGTAGCAATTGGTCAAAAAGCTTCTTCCGTGGCTCAGGTAGTTAATACATTCCGAGAACGTGGCGCAATGGAATATACCATTGTGGTAGCGGAAACTGCGGATTCTCCCGCTACATTACAATATCTCGCTCCTTATACAGGGGCAGCTTTGGCTGAATACTTCATGTATAAGAAACAACATACTTCAATCATTTATGATGATCTCTCCAAACAGGCACAAGCTTATCGACAAATGTCTCTTCTATTAAGAAGACCACACCGGCCGAGAAGCTTATCCGGGAGATGTTTTCTATTTGCATTCCCGTCTCTTAGAAAGAGCAGCTAAATTAAGTTCGCTATTAGGTGAGGGGAGTGTGACTGCTCTTCCAATAGTTGAAACTCAAGCTGGAGATGTTTCAGCTTATATTCCCACTAATGTAATTTCCATTACCGATGGACAAATATTTTTATCGGCCGATCTATTCAATGCCGGGATCCGACCTGCTATTAATGTGGGTATTTCCGTATCTAGAGTAGGATCCGCGGCTCAGATAAAAGCTATGAAAAAGGTAGCTGGAAAATTGAAATTAGAGTTAGCTCAATTTGCAGAGTTGGAAGCCTTTGCACAATTTGCTTCCGATCTTGATAAAGCTACTCAAGATCAATTGGCAAGGGGTCAACGATTACGTGAGTTGCTCAAACAATCTCAGTCGGCTCCTTTGAAAGTAGAAGAACAAATAGCTACTATTTATACCGGAACGAATGGATACCTAGATATATTAGAGATAGCACAGGTGAGAAAATTTCTCGTTCGGTTACGCGAGTACTTGATAAAGAATAAACCTCAGTTCGGAGAAATTATACGTTCTACTGGTACATTTACGGAAGAAGCAAAAGCCCTTCTGGAAGAGGCTCTTAAGGAACATACTGAACTTTTTGTACTTCAAGAACAAAAGTGAATATTTTCTAATTTAGTGGAACCATTCGGAACAGGAAAAAGAGCTGAAGAATTTGTTCCAATACATTGCACAACAAATTAGAACAATTGAAGAGTATTACGTCCAATAGGATTTGAACCTATACCGAAGGTTTAGAAGACCTCTGTCCTATCCATTAGACGATGGACGCTCTTTCTCTCTTACATTTTTTTTTCTTTTTATTTTAACTCTCTCTCTTTGGCATACATTATCCCGCCCGATCCACCTTTTTATTCACAATGAGGTTAGGATAGGAAAAGAATGGAATCTATTTCACATTGAAACGGAAAATGAATTTTGAATGCATCGTGAAATTATGTTATATACTTAATCACTTTCTATCTACCTATTATATCTATATAGATAGAATATAATAGGTAGATATCTGTTAGCGGGTAGCGGGAATCGAACCCGCATCGTTAGCTTGGAAGGCTAGGGGTTATAGTCGACATTGATTATTCAATGCCTCTAATTCAGAACCGAACATGAGAATTTCATGTCATTCGGCTCCTTTATGGGGGATAGAGAGCGGTATGAGGGAAGAAGCGGAGTATTTATATCAAATCTTTGTTAAAGGAGATTTCAATTCTTTCTCCTCTTTTTTTTTTTTATCTTTTTAATAAAACCCTAATTTATTATCGTACCCATAGCATCTACGTCAGTTTCTTCTCTTTTCTCCCCTTCTCTATTTTTTTTTTAGTGAAGGGCCCGAATCGTAGAATACTTGCTCACTTTCTAGATGATCCCTATAGAAAGATAAATTTGAAAAGTTGAAAATAATAACAAATCTTTCTAGTTACTTCGTTCCCTATTTCTACTGATTCCGATCCCCAGGAGAACAAATTCCACCGAGCTCGAACGAAATGCCGATAACCCAAGTAAACCAAAGTCATCGTTCTATAGCTATTCGGCTTCAACCTGGGGTCTTTCCATCCATATGTTGAAGGTTTAGTCACGATGAAAAAATATCTTTGGATCTCCATAGATCTGTGATTTCTCTAATTGGAAAGATTTCTCTAACCTTTAAAACATTCTGTGTCGCTATCTTGGAATCAAAAATGTGTTTGTCTTTTCTCATTTCATATCCAGATTACGAGAAGGTATGCTATTCCTGAACCATGGTATTCATAGGGAAGGTTTTTAACCTATCTGGAAATAGAGCTTTAGATGGATCAAAGATCCATGTAAAAGATCCTTCAACTATTTTAGTTGATAATGTAACGAATCACACTTTTACCACTAAACTATACCCGCCACGATCCAATTGTAACATACGGATCGATCTTTTGTCCAACCAATAGGAAGATGGGGAGTTATCAATCTCTATTTCAAGTTTCTATCAATAATTACCTCGTTTTCATCATTACATGAATCTCCATCCCCGGAGATGAAATACTTGGGTAAATAGTATGTCATTCCCGGAGATGGCTCATTGTAATTATAGATTACCTTTGCGAACTGCTGATAAAACAATTACTAATGGGCCCGATACAACCATCAGAGCCAGAACAGTGAGCTGTGCAATAACCTCTAGATCCATTTCGTTTTCTTTCACCCCTATGATCCCATCGACTTGATGGATGTATGAATAAAATGTTGTCAAGATTAATCACTTTTCTTCCATTTTCTATGTTTTTTTGTTGTTTATTTTCTCAGTCAGGTTCCTATAGCCCTCAGTCACTATAAACAATATCATACCACATAAAATAGATATAAAGCCAAATGAAAATAGAAAACATTGAAAGTACAGCGGTGCTCTGTCGAAAACAGGCCAACCAGTATTAAAAGGATTTTTTATCACATAAAAATAGGTTATATAACTCTAGGCTTTCTAGTTCAGGAAAAAAGAATTATTTTGAACGGAATGAACAATATGATTCGCTAGATTTCTTTTTCTCTAAATAATTGCTCTATTCATTACATTATCGATACAATCCATACATGTTATGGTATACACCTTCACTCCACCATTCATTTTGTTACACATGAACTCTTCCATCTTGGAGAGATGGCTGAGCGGACTAAAGCGGCGGATTGCTAATCCGTAGTACGGATAATCCGTACCGAGGGTTCGAATCCCTCTCTCTCCGTTCGGTCACTATTGATCCTGAAAACGAAAACTCCGAATCTTTCTACGGAAAAGACCAATTAACCTAGAGACTTTTTTCACTATTCTTTACGTCCGGGATTACGTCCTGGATCGTTCGATAGAAATCCAAAGATAAAAAGAGAAATGAAAAATACCACTATTGTGTAAACGAACAGCTTAAGAGTGAGCATTACGTAATCTCCAGGATCCTGATTATAAGTACAACAGAAATATGAAGAAATGAACTTCTGGTACGTGTTTATCGAAAAGTATATTCTGGTCCATAACTTGGAAGGAAAGGAGATATCGTTCATAGACGAACGGAAGAATGAATAGGGAGATCTAGTTTCCTCTTTTTTTCGCAGGTTCCTCAAATAATGAACAAGTATTTATGTGTTTTATCAGTATAAATGGGACCAATCCCCGCATTGTGTATTGGTACATACAAACGATAAAATATCTTTGCCTCTCCCTGCTATTATGTATGAACAGAATTGTTTCGAACCTGTTCTATAGCAATGTCCAAGTGAATAGATGTTCACCTTCGAGATGATTCGGGTTTAACTCGATAGCATTATCTCTTCCAATCCAATGTGAGAAAGTTACATAGTGTCTACTTTTTCCGATAAAGGGGTGTTTGCATGGGTTTGCCTTGGTATCGCGTTCATACCGTCGTATTGAATGATCCTGGCCGGTTAATTTCTGTACATATAATGCATACAGCTCTAGTTGCTGGTTGGGCCGGTTCAATGACTCTGTACGAATTAGCAGTTTTTGATCCATCCGATCCTGTTCTTGATCCAATGTGGAGACAAGGTATGTTCGTTATACCTTTTATGACTCGTTTGGGAATAAAGAATTCATGGAGTGGATGGAGCATCAATGGAGAAACTGTAATTAATCCTGGTATTTGGAGTTATGAAGGTGTGGCCTTGGCACATATCTTCTTTTCTGGCCTGTGCTTTCTGGCAGCTATCTGGCATTGGGTATATTGGGATCTGGAACTATTCTTTGATGAACGTACGGGAAAACTTTGTTTAGATTTGCCAAAAATATTTGGAATTCATTTATTCCTCTCAGGAGTAGCTTGTTTCGGATTTGGAGCATTTCATGTAACAGGTTTGTATGGTCCTGGGATATGGGTGTCTGATCCTTATGGACTAACTGGAAAAATACAACCAGTGGATCCAGCATGGGGAGCTGAAGGTTTTGATCCTTTTGTTCCGGGAGGAATAGCTTCTCATCATATTGCAGCGGGTATATTGGGTATATTAGCAGGTCTATTCCATCTCAGTGTTCGTCCTCCCCAACGTTTATACGTAGGATTACGCATGGGGAATATTGAAACGGTCCTATCCAGCAGTATTGCTGCTGTGTTTTTTGCAGCTTTCGTTGTTGCCGGAACCATGTGGTATGGCTCTGCAACTACTCCGGTCGAATTATTTGGTCCCACTCGTTACCAGTGGGATCAGGGATACTTTCAACAAGAAATAGATCGACGAGTTCGTGCCGGTCTGGCCGAAAATTTGAGCCTATCGGAAGCCTGGTCAAAAATTCCCGAGAAACTCGCTTTTTATGATTACATTGGTAATAATCCAGCTAAGGGGGGGTTATTCAGAGCAGGTGCGATGGACAATGGAGATGGAATAGCTGTTGGTTGGTTAGGACATCCTATCTTCAAAGATAAGGAGGGAAATGAGCTTTTTGTACGTCGTATGCCTACCTTTTTCGAAACATTTCCAGTAGTTCTGGTAGACAAAGAAGGAATTGTGAAAGCCGATGTGCCTTTTAGGAGGGCAGAATCAAAGTATAGTGTTGAACAAGTAGGTGTAACTGTTGAGTTCTATGGTGGTGGACTTGACAGGGTTAGTTTTGGCGATCCTGCTATAGTCAAAAAATATGCTAGACGTGCTCAATTAGGTGAAATTTTTGAATTAGATCGTGCTACTTTAAAATCCGATGGTGTTTTTCGTAGTAGTCCAAGGGGTTGGTTTACTTTCGGACATGCTACATTTGCTCTCCTTTTCTTTTCTGGACACATTTGGCATGGCTCTAGAACCCTATTCAGAGATGTTTTTGCTGGTATCGACCCGGATTTGGATTCTCGAGTAGAATTTGGAGCATTCCAAAAACTGGGAGATCCAACTACTAAGAGACAAGTGGTATGATATTGCTCTTATCTCTTCTCTAATCAATATTAGTACGAAAGCTATCTCCATAATTGTAAATTACGATCGAATCTATGGAAGCATTGGTTTATACATTCCTGTTGGTATCGACCCTAGGGATAATCTTTTTCGCTATTTTCTTCCGAGAACCACCCAAAATTCCGGGTAAAGGGGGAAAATAATTTTGCTTCTCCAAATCCTCATTCTTTTTCTCCCATCAAAGAGAGAATGACCTTCCCCTATGGGGAAGGTCATTCTCTCTATTAGTCCTCGTGATCCTCAAAAGGATCCCTAAGTTGTTCAGAGGGTTGCCCAAAGGCGGTGTATAGGGCATAACCAGTAAAGCTCACAAGTAAACAAGATATGGAGATGGCGACTAAGGTTGCAGTTTCCATTATTAGGTGATCCAATATCATGGTATGTTTACGATATAATAACAAAGTTAACAGATCTCAACCAATACAATAGTTTCTATGGCTACACAGACCGTTGATAATACTTCCAAAATAAAGCCAAGAGAAACCGGTGTAGGAACGTCCTTAAGACCGCTTAATTCGGAATATGGTAAAGTAGCTCCTGGATGGGGAACTACTCCTCTTATGGGTTTTGCAATGGCTCTATTTGCAGTATTCCTATCTATTATCTTGGAGATTTATAATTCTTCCGTTTTATTGGATGGGATTCCGGTTAGTTGGGGCTAGAGGAACTACAAAATCCGCCCGGCGAGCTCTTGAAGAAAAAAAAGAAGAACTGAGGGATCCAAACTCAGACCAAATAGGGGCTTTTAGTTTTTAGCTTATCTTGTTCCAATAGTTTGATCGTGTAATTACTTTTCTCTAAGGATTTTTGGAATATGGGTGTGCGACTTGTTGAAATCGATCCATATTTATAGTACAGAAGACCGATCTGTTATCTTCATCAAGATGGTCCTACCTCGTTGGATATTTAATTGATAGATTATTGAATCTCTAGAGCACGAGGTCTATCATAGATATGTTCCAGGAAGATTTGAACTATGGTTTGTACCTATCATTTCCTCGTCACCAGGCTTCCAATAAATAAATTGAAAGAGGTATTTCCTATAATAAATCGAAGGATCTATCCCCTTTCATAATTATGCTTATTATGATAAAAGAATGATATAGTATTTGATTTCTCTTAGTTAGCATATTTCATCGAGTGAGCGAAGATTAAAAGGTTATTACCCAAAGAACCTTTTGGGGATTTGATAAAATCATCGGGGTATAATTGAAATCTGAGGTTTGGATTGATTCATCTATTGAGATCTCGACAAGATAATTCCTATCAATCGTCTATATTAGTTCTTTTCTAGGGAACTGATATCATACGAATAGGGTAAAAGATCGTTCAAAGGGCCTATAGTGATTTATCATAGGGATGAGCCGACTTGAAATTTTGGCACTATTTTCAATTTTGGCACTATAGATAGAGTTTTCTAATAGAAATGCTGGATTGTTTTGAATCATCCTCATTTCCCCAGCCGGTCAGGCAACGAACCATCAAGTATCTCGATATTTTCTCCAATTTAGATATTTGTGTCCAAAAGCATTTGCGTGTTCTTGTTTAAGCCGTATGAAGGGAAATTCTCATGTACGGTTTTCAGAGGGGGAATTGAAGTTTACCTATCTCAATAAAGTATACGATTGGTTCGAAGAGCGTCTCGAGATTCAGGCGATTGCGGATGATATTACCAGTAAATATGTTCCTCCTCATGTCAATATATTTTATTGTCTAGGGGGGATCACACTTACCTGTTTTTTAGTACAAGTAGCTACTGGTTCTGCTATGACTTTTTACTATCGTCCGACCGTTACAGAAGCTTTTGCCTCTGTTCAATACCTAATGACCGAAGTTAACTTTGGTTGGCTAATCCGATCAATCCATCGATGGTCAGCAAGTATGATGGTTCTAATGATGATTCTGCACGTATTCCGTGTTTATCTCACAGGTGGATTCAAAAAACCCCGTGAATTAACTTGGGTCACGGGTGTAATTTTAGCTGTGCTAACCGTATCTTTCGGTGTAACTGGTTATTCTTTGCCCTGGGATCAAATTGGTTATTGGGCAGTGAAAATTGTGACCGGTGTGCCCGAGGCTATTCCTGTAATAGGATCTCCTTTGGTAGAGTTATTACGCGGAAGTGTTAGCGTGGGTCAATCTACCTTGACTCGTTTTTATAGTTTACACACTTTCATATTACCCCTTCTTACTGCTGTATTTATGCCAATGCACTTTCTAATGATCCGTAAGCAGGGTATTTCAGGTCCTTTATAGAGAGGAAAGATAGATTGGAAATAACTATTCATAATTTCTTGTTCCGAGTAACAACGGTAATATATCATCGCCAGGAATATTTCTTATTCAAAAATGGGAATATCCATAGAAAATAGAGAATAGGGTCCTCGGATTTCTCCTTTCGATTTTGGAGTATTATTTATCCAATACAAACAAATAATTGGAGTAGATTCTCAGACGGAGAAGATGGATTATGGGAGTGTGTGACTTGAACTATTGATTAGGCCATGCAGATACTTTCTCCGATCTACCACATAAATATTTCTGGTAAAATGTGTCTCTGTCCCAATTTCCTTATCAGAAATAGGAAGTTTAGCACCTGGGTGGAAAGAAAGGCATCGGTCCATTTGTTCCGTTCCAAGAGAATTCTTTCTATGATCGAATCCGGATCAGGAAGGGCTCCGTGAGATCCGGTCAATGGGGTAATATTTTCATATAATAAATAATTGGACCATATGACTTTACTTATCCTTTTCATAGTATGAAAATGCATCCATTTCCCTTGCATCCATTTCGATGGGAAAACTATCGGAGTTAAAGAAGGGATCTAAGGAAGGAGAGAGGTCGGATCAATAACAAGTCAATACCTTGTATGCTAAAAAACCTTTGAGGTCTATTAGAGGTCTATTCGTGGTGATAAACACAAATTACAAGGACTAAGATGGTCCAAAAGGCATATCGATCATGATCGAATTTGTGAGCTTACTTGGGTAATGAGCATTTAACTGGAATAATAAAATTACCAATGATGGATGATCATAGACATTATTAGTTCCTATTCTTCCAATCCGTCTTCCATCACGGGAAAAAAAGTGATATATACTCCCTCCAGTTATTGTTCGAGCCGGATGATCAAAATCGGCATGTCCGGTTCTTTCGGGGGATAGATCCATAGGGATCTACTTATCCCAATAACAAAGAAACCTGACTTGAATGATCCTGTATTAAGGGCTAAATTAGCTAAAGGTATGGGACATAATTATTATGGAGAGCCCGCTTGGCCCAATGATCTTTTATATATTTTTCCAGTAGTAATTTTAGGTACTATTGCATGTACAATAGGTTTAGCGGTTCTAGAACCATCAATGATTGGTGAACCAGCAAATCCATTTGCAACTCCTTTGGAGATATTACCCGAATGGTATCTTTTCCCTGTATTCCAAATACTTCGTACAGTACCTAACAAATTATTAGGTGTCCTTTTAATGGGCTCAGTACCCGCGGGATCATTGACGGTACCTTTTCTAGAGAATGTTAATCAATTTCAGAATCCATTTCGTCGTCCAGTAGCTACAACAGTATCCTTGATCGGTACTGCAGTAGCCCTTTGGTTAGGTATTGGGGCAGCGTTGCCTATTGATGAATCTTTAACTTTAGGTCTTTTCCAATTTGATCTAACTGTCGAATACAAAAATATTTCAAATTTTTATTCATATATCTAGGGAGTAGTTGCTTTAAGACAAATTATATCTCCCTAGATATACCCATCTTGCCAGAGATTTATTTCAAATATTCCATGAAATAGAGATATGTAAAAGATTTGAAATGAAATGATTCTCATGACTCTCCAGAAACACTTGGGGAAAGGAAATGAATGAAGAGATGGAATGGAACCAACCATTTAATGAACCCGAAACTAATTCCTGGGTGGATCAATTGCAAAACGTTTTTGTAGAACTTCCAATACCTGTTCGACAGATTCCTTCCCGAAGTGTTCAATTCTCATCAGATCTTCTCGACTGTAATTTAAGAGGTCCAATAATGTATGTATATTGGCTCTTCTGAGGCAGTTATAGGTTCTGGGGGGTAACTCTAATTGGTCAATGAAAATATGTTGAAATGCAATTTTTTCTTTCGTTTCCCTCGTATCAGTCAATACGTGCGAAAGGGGGAAGGGAGGCATATTAGACCCTTTTCTATTGTTCATTCCATCGATGTTCTGTTCCTCTCCATGCAGGAAGGGAATCAATAAGTCGATCAAATTTCGAGAAGCTTCATAAAGTGCCTCTCTAGGAGTTAACCCCCCATTCGTCCATATTTCCAGGAAAAGGACTTCTCGTATTTCATTTCCGCTCCCATAGGAATGAATACTATAATTCGCATCGCGAACAGGCATAAAAACAGCA